>JASAUF010000534.1:0-82779 GCA_030180095.1 Magnolia changhungtana | reverse complement strand
GCCTCTTATCTTTCTTCCGGCTCCAACCGCCCAAGAGCATAATCAAGCGTCGCACATAAGCTCGAAAGGAAGGCTCCAATGTTGGTGGGCGCGCATGATGGGTCTCTGCGGTGGTTAACGTGTCTTTAAGCTTGGTGAAAGCTTCTGCATGATGCTAGTGGTCACTTTCATTATGAGCATCATTTTGAAGAAGATTACATAAAGGACGGCAAAGAGGAGAGTAAAGTCCTTTATGAATCGCACCTGTAGAAATCTGCGTGGTCTAGAAGGATCGCAGACGTCACTCGATGTTCTTAGGTAGAGGTAAAGCTAGTAGATAAGATGGAGGATTTTTACCCTTTATCTACCTCAATTCCTCGGACGAGATGATATGTCCAAGGACAATCCCTTATGAACCATGAAATGACACTTCTCCCAATTAAGTACCAAATTCTTTTCTTCACATCTTTCGACACACATTTGAGATTCTCTAAGCACTACTGTTGAAAGATGAAGCTCGAAATAGAGAAATCGTCCATAAAGACCTCTAGGTATTTCCTACCATGTTAGAAAAGATACTCGACATACATCACCGAAAGGTGGCATGGGCATTACATAACCCGAATGACGCATCCTGCAGCAATGAAAAGGTGCTGAGAGTAAAAGGCGAGATAAATGTGGTCTTTTCCTCGGTCCCGTGAGAAGCATTTCAATTGGTTATAGCCCGAATACCCTGTCGAGAAACCGTAATAGGAATGATCGCTAACCTTTCCGAGGATCGATCAATGAATGGTAAAGGAAAGTGGTTTTCCTCGTGACGGTATTTAACTTCCCGTAGTCAATGCACATTCTCCAACCAAATAGTGACTCTAGTGGATTGTGAGTTCATTATTAAGATTGGCTACGATGGTGATTCAGGACTTCTTAGAACCACACTCGGTTCGACTCACCCCATTGACTATCAGATATAGGGTATATGATACCCACATCCAATAGTTTAAGAACTTCGGCCTTAACCACTTCCTTCATGTTTGGATTTAGTCTACGTTGTGGTTGCCGAGCGGTCTTCGCATTATCCTCAAGGTATATGTGGTGAGTACAAATCGAGGGGTCGATTCCCTTGAGGTCCGCGATCGTCCATCCTAGGGCTCTTTTATGCTCAATGAGAGTAGATATGAGCATACTCTCTTGTTCTTTCTCCAAATGGGCAGGGACCACCACCGGGTATGTCTCGTCTTGACCTAAATAGGCATATTTCAAATCAGAGGGCAAATGTTTTAGGTCAAGCTTCGGTGCCTTGAGGTTAGACGGTAGAGGCACTACATCAGTTTGTGGTAATTTTTCAAATTGTGGCCTCCACCGGTTAACTTCAAGTACCGGTGCAGTATCCAGCAAGGCACACGTCTCCCTAATCATATCATCATCAAACTCATGGGAGTGGGCCAGCCACGTCTCGAAAGGGTCAGAGGTGTCGTATCTTCCACGAAAGAGTCAATCATGTTAATGTCATGGACATCGTCATCATCCTCTGAGTTGCTGCCATTATTGAAAAAGATGTTTGACTCTAATGTCAAATTTCTAAAAGACATAGTCATGACACCATTCCTGCAATTGATAATTGCATTTGACGTGGCAAGGAATGGGCGACCAAGAATGACGGGAATCTGAGTGCTCATGTTATTGATGGGTTCGGTGTCCAGGATGATAAAATCTACAGGGTAGTAAAATCTATCGACTTGGACTAACACATCCTCAATAATCCCTCTTGGTACACGAACAGAGCGATCGTCAAGTTGTAGTGTGGTTAGGGTGGGTTTTAACTCACCCAAACCTAACTGTTTGTATACCGAGTAGGGAATCAGATTGACGCTCGCTCCTAAGTCAAGAAGTGCATGATCAATTCGATGGTACCCGATTACATATGATATGGTTGAGCTACTGGGATCCTTGAATTTCTGTGGCACATCTTGCTTCAGGATGACACTCACTTTCTCAGTTAAGAAAATCTTCTTTTGAATACTCTGCCGTCTTTTGGTCGTACATAGGTCTTTCTGAAATTTTGCAGATGAAGGAATCTGTTTACGACATCAAGTAGAGGAATGTTGACTTTCACTTGTTTCACACCTCCGGAATATCCCCCGAGAGTTAGAAAGACATTTTGGTGCAACCAACTCGTTGGGGAACGGCAGTAGCGGCTTCTCTAGAAGTTCCGGTTCTAATTTTGTGGGGTATCACTAGATCCATCATTATTGTCCTCTTCTCGGTTCTTGAGGCTTTTCGGGCCTAGCAGGAAGGGTTTTATTAATGATCTTCCCACTCCTAAGAGTGGTGATGGATTTAGCGTGCCCCATTTGATTTGAGGGCATTTGGGATTATTTATCTCGCATCTTTGCGGTTTAGGATTGGGGAGAGGTTGTGCAGGGAAGCATCCCTTTCTATAACCGTCATACGGAATCTATCTTTTGCATAAAATCAAATCCTCGCGCGCTGAGCCACTCTTGTATGGAATTTTGAATCGGTTCTTCTTGAGGTTTCCCCGATTTGGATTTTGATTGAAAAAACCTTGGGGGTAGCCGTTTGTCCATTTCTCCAACTAAAGTTTGGATGATTTTTCCAACCAGGATTGTACGTATTGGAGTTAGGTCCACTAAAAGGTCTTTGATAGTTGTTTACGGCATTGGCTTGTTCATTCAACACTCCTCGAAAGGCAGGATTGTAGGACAGTTTTCAGTTGTGTGAATGTTGCAATCACATATGCAAACAATTTCATTGACCTTATCCTTCTTTCCTTCCATGGCCTCAAATTTTCTTATGAGATTAGTCACTTTATAATTGAGATCATCCTCTTCTTTCAGGAGATACAATCCACCTTTCTCCTTAGATTGAGTTGGCCTAGACGTGGTGTTTGATTTTGGGTAATAGTCCCAAGATTGTGTTTTTTCAGTCAGACTGTCGAGGTAGTCCCATACCTCGTCAACATCTTTGTTAATGAACTCTCCATTGCACATTGTCTCGACCATTTGGCGCATGGAAGATGTCAGTCCATCGTAGAAAAAATTTGTAATGCACCACGTTTCAAAGCCGTGTTGTGGGCATGAACTGACCAGATCCTTAAACCTTTCCCAACATTGGAAGAATGTTTCATCTTCCTTTTGGACAAAGTTCATGATTGCTTTTCTGAGGGTAATTGTTTTATGATGTGGGAAGAATTTCTTTATAAATTCCCTCTGCATATCATTCCATGTGCCAATGGATCGAGGACGTAGTGAATGTAGCCACGTCTTAGCCTTCTCTTTCAAGGAAAAAGGAAAAAGTTCCAGCCTGATTGTATCCTCAGATACATTAGGAAAATATAATGTGGCTATAATCTCATCGAACTCTTTCAAATGTAAGTATGAACTCTCTGATTCAAGCCTATGGAATTTAGGAAGGAGTTGGATAACTCTTGGCTTGATGTCCATCTGTCCTGTGTTTTCAGGAAAAATCATACATGAGGGCGTACTCACCCCCGCCGGTTGTAAATAATCTCGTAAGGTACGAGGCGGGGGTGCCTGATGCACCTCATTCTCATCATGTACTTCCTCATCCCTATGTTGAGATAGTGCTTGAGGTTGATTTGCAGCCATAACCTCAATCAACTCAGGGCAATTCGAGCGATGTCTAGTCCTGCGATGGACAGTTAACCCCTCGACTAATCCTCCTTCAGTCAAGAGACGTCGAGTGTTATCACGAGCCCACTTGGGCATGAAACACTCGCAGCCCTCAATTGATTTCTAAACCTAATCCTAAGAAAGGAAAATAAAAACTAGCAAGAAGAGAGAGTTGGAAAGAAGTTACCAAATTGCAGTCCCTAAGTTAAAACCTGCAAAATAAAACAAGTTAGTTTCTAAGGATAGTAAGCCTAAGAGTGAAAAATTCCTAAGATGAAAAATAATAATCAACTAAGTTCTAAATTAGAAAAGAGCAATCCCAAATTAGAAATTTCTATCTAAAAAAAAAAACTATAAAGAAGGAAAGTTAGTTTCTAAACAGAAAATTTCTAATAATAAAATAGGAGACAAGGTTAGATTCTAAAAAAATTTTAGAAGTAGAAATTACCTAAAAAGGAAGACAAATCCTACTCTCTAAATAGAAAGGAAAGAAGAAGAAAGTTACCAATTTAGAAGTCTATCAGAGTCTACAAAACAAGAGAATTGGGTTAGTTTCTAAAAAGGAAACAAAGACTATCTAATACTTAAAGAAATTAGAAAGTTACTAAAACTAGGAAATTTCTAAAAGGAAAGCCTAGAAATTCTAAAACTAAAAATCCTAATACTAGTTAATTTTAGAAAATCGTAGCCGTCAGTCCCCGGCAACAGCGCCAAAAACTTGTTCACTCCCCAAGTGCAGGGTTGTGATGTAGTAATAAACTCGGTAAGACCGAGGTCGAATCCCAAGAGACTGGAACTTGTACGTAATCTGAAGGTAACCAGAACTAGAACTAGAACAAGATAAATTTTAAATCAAGTGTAGATTGAAGGATATTTGGTGAAATAATTAACTAAAACTTTAGGAGAATTCAGAGGAGGGAAACTAGGGATTCAGAGGATCCACTTGTAGAGATCAGGGAGATCTTATGCCTGGTTTATGAATCATGGAAATTAACTGAACTGCTGTTGATATAGTTTTCTAGAGATGAAGGGTATATGAATTAGAATAGATTCCATCACCAAACCATGCCCATGAGACAAAGTAAACAACAGAATTAAACTAATTACCAACCAATCATACGATATATGAGAATCAGGAAGGGATGCTGTCATCCGACCATGCCCAGAGACGATGGTGAACAACAGGGCTTCCTGACGACATAAACATAAAAAAGAGAAAGAAATACTCAAAGCCATCGCAGATCTATTGTAATTTCAGTCACAATAAACCATAAAAAAAACTGAAAGCATTCCTTTAAATCAACTACAACCAACATCAGTTCATAAATTAAAATTAATTAAACGCATAAACAGAATCTCTCATCTCACTACAAGCTTCACCTCTTAGCCCTAGTAAGAGGTTTAGCCAGATATAATAATGATTAGGCTAATCTCAAAAGAAAAAAAAAACATAAACTTAAAACAAAGGAGAGGAGAAAAGAACTCTGTAAATACTGCTCCACGTCCACCCTCTGCCTCACGTCCTGATCCTAGCTCCCAGCTCCTCCCCCTGGTCTCACGTCCTCTCTCTCTTTTATAGAAGCCTGGAATCGGTGGTAGTTTCCTTTACGCACAGCAGCGTGTGTTTACGCAAGGAGATAAACCCACTTGCGTTGGATGCTTGGTGGGCCCATGATTAATACAGGAAGGGAAATCCAATTCGTCAGTTGGATTCGTGATGAAAAACCCTTTTGAAATGTATTGATTTGGTTCGGATTAGGTGTGGTCCACAACACTTTCTAAATCACCGTCCATTCTCTGTTTGGTCGTGATTTACCTGTGCATGCATGCATGGGAACTAAAAGAGACCTTGGCGAGGCTCTTAGCTACCTCCTGGATCAAATGAGCGGTCCTGATTGCCCACATGATGAATGGTGAGAGTCCAGTGCATGTCCCAGCATGCAGACAGAATAGGGACTGCGTATTCGTTACGCTGCGACGATGGTGGGGCCCACTTCATTATTAATTTAAAAAATCCAAGCCATCCAGTAGAACGCTCTCGAAAAACCGTTCAGACTTGATTGGTTTTGGCTCGAAACCGTAGTGACCCACTGTTATTTGATTGCACCGTTGGTTATCTGTTCGGATGGTTGAAAACCGATCAATGTCGACTTCTTAATTTCCATCACCTAGGCTCGAATAAGAAGGACCATGGGAATTACATGGACGGTCCGGATCAGTGGATTGATTGATGGGTGGGCCTCACTGAAAGAGATCAGCGGACGCTGGTGCGTCCGCTGTTGCCGGTGCGGAAGAAGTCGGGTGAGCCGTCTTTGACTAGGAGTCTTGGTCCGGTGTCACTCGCGTGTGAACGTGCTATGGACACGCACATCGCATATGGGGTCCACTGGGATGTTTACGAAAAATTTGCTCCGTCCATCCGCTTTTTCACCTTATTTAAGCCGTTGAGACCAAAATTGAAGCATATCCAGAGATCAGATGGGACCAGAATCATGATTCTGAGGGCTGATCTGTCCATTAGGCCACTTTTACAGCGATCCAGTGGCTGATTTTTGACGTGTACGATTAATTTATGGTGCTCAGGCCATAAGTAAAGTTTCGAACCGAACTAATGATGGAAATCCCATGATCTTTCATTTTGGATGATTTTTGGGCCACTTGAGCTTCAGTTTCCCGATTTTCTCGGATCTCTAATGTGTAAATCCGTCGATCTTAGTCCCCTGGAATCTGTCCCTTACCTTAGCATCATCAGAACATTAATTCCATGCGTTTAACACCTTTTTGTAATCCAAGCTCTCAAATATATCCTGTATCACGAACACAGTTAAACTCGGGTGTTAAACAATATTATGCATGTAAATCCAGGTAATAATCGGGGTCTGATATGCAATATTTGACCCTCAACACTCCTCCTTGAAGCTCGCCTCACCAGGCTCCTCATATCCTGAGTCACCTGCATCTATGAATGGGTCTGGTTGGTGTTTAAAACACCGTCCCAAAGTGGGAGTGAGTGATCAACTCAGTGGGTGTTATTAGTCTCAAGTTATAACAGGCATCAATTATATCATGAATTTAATGAAAAATAGTCAATCATATACATCTAGTTAATCTTATTAATGTGCATGTGTGCTAGATGGTATGATGCATGCCCTCACCACAACGCTCCCTCGAGTGACTCCATCTGACGATCGCGTATGACAACACTCCCTTAGAGCAACCTCGACTTCTGAGTCGCCACCCTAACTAATGCGATGTAATGTGATTGTGTTAGCTAAGTTATTAGTTAAGTCTATTCATCTAGCAGGTTGGGGAATCTAACACACCCCACGTATTAATGCCCTAAACTGGTTGCGAGGCCAAGGCCCCATCAACGCATGAGGCCGAGGTCCCGCGGTCCGTGATCCCGTTGGGTTCCTCATCCCCAACTTCAAGCACATGAGGAGTGTCGAGGGAAAGGGATCGCTCGCGGTCACTACAGGGAGGCGCGACACACCAGCGTAGGCTAACAGCTCGGACAAAGTGTCTCATTCCACCATGCCCGCTCATGAGGCTATGGACTAGTTGCAATCGGTTATTAGTGGGCTACTACAGTTGTAGGGTGTTCCAGGTTTCATACATGTGTGAGCAAACATGGTTAACAATCGAGTTTGGTCAGTAATAGGCTAAACCGTACTAGTCAGGCGAGCACGTGATGAACGACATCGGGTACAATAGACCCATGTAGTCGAACTACTGTCACTCATACACACCCACCCAATCCGCAGGGTTAGTCTTAGGATAGTCTAACCAATGGGACTACCATCTCGCCTCATATTCCTGACCAATCCAAGGGTTTGATGATGATTCATAGCATGCCAGGTCATCAACTAGCATACAGTATCATGTTGCATACATTCTATCATACAATTTAAATATTTCTAACAAGCATGTTATATTATCTTAAACAAGGTGCAAGTGAAAGGTGTGGGTTAGCGAGGAAGTGAAACACTTCCTACGTCTCAAGGAATCAAAATGCACGAGGGCAAAACATCATACAAATCCTAAGTTTCAACATATGAGAAAATCACACAACACATGAGTATATAATCATCTACTAGAACTTAAGCACTTTGAGAGGCACAAACATAATCATAAGAGAACTACAAGCATACAATTCCATACTTTTCCAAACAAACACTCAAATCCTAGAATTTCTCTAGATTTTACAAATGCCTCATCCAAACAAGCAAAATCATTAGACTGATGATATAATTGGTGCTAGGCCACCTAAGATTAATAGTCCGCACCTTCGGATCGTTGGAGACTTGAAAAATGACCTACGATGAGGGCTTATGGGGTCGAACGACCGGAATCCCTAGAGCAACGTTTGCATGTTAGAAATCCATGACAAATCTCTTCTCAATACATTGGTTTCAAGAAAATAGGGTGAAGGATCTTACCTAAACGACCCATGGACGATTGTTAAGGTTGTGGAGGAGCGTTTCCTTTGGAGGAAGGATAGGGAGTTGAAAGGGTTGATCCCCTTGAGCCCCACCTCGATTTAAGGTCCACCATAGCTCTCCTTCACTCTCTCTTTCTTCTCTCCTTGCTCTCTAGTTCTTTCTTTCTCCATTGGCAATGGTGGTTGTGGTGAGGGTTATAAGATAAGGGTTAGGGATTTATTTGTTAGAGTTGGGTCATTTGGCCTTAAGTTTCCACAAATTTTCAAAATAGTCCTCTAGGACTCCCTATTGGTGTTGGGACGGCTCTAACACCCCTCTGGCTACCAAACTTGGTGTGTAAGTGCCTTATGGCCGGATGAGAGGTCATACAAAGTTTAGGAACAAACGGATGATCGAGTATGGGGTTTGAGCGTATGGTTCTGATCTTTAAATGGCCCTAAGGGGTCCATTTCAGTGATTGGGGTGGCTCTGGTGGCCTTCTGGCCATGAAACTTACAGGATAGGTGATTCATGGCCCGATGAAGGGCCATTCAAAATTTGGGAGCGATCGGATATGGGGTTTGATCACACGGGTCTAGTTTGTGATCAATGATCACCGTGCCACAATCGGGTCCCAGATTTTGTGGACGGGTGTAGAAAAATACATTAGACCTTCACCGAAAATTTGGAAGAAATCCGACGGCTGGAAAGTCTGGTATCTCAGTTTTATTTGCAAGTGCCAGATTCTAATTCTAGGTGTCCATTGGGTCCATGGTCCGCGATGGACCACAATTTCAGTGAGATCTTCCATTCCCTAAATTTTTAGATTTTTTTCTAGCCCTTCTCAGTCGCTAGGTGGCCCACACGGGCTATTGTTAAGTGTAAACAGGCCATCTGGCTTGGCAGCCCGCACTTTGTCCTATCATAACTAGACTGGTCCACTTTAGTATAAACTAATATTGAGTGCTAATGGTTATAAGTTAATTAATAAAAAAAATCTCAAATATTTTTGGAAATCCAAAACAGTGAAAATCCAGGATGTTACAAAACATCAAGGTGGAGCCCAAGAAGGTTTCAACGGTATGTATTTCTTTCTCTAGTTTTCCCCTCTTGTGGAGTCCACTTGAGTCTTGGATCCAGCTCATTTTTGTTACATGTCTTAAAATAAGCTTGCAAAATGGATGATCGGGATGAATTTGTCACAAACATCACCCTGGGCCACATGTAAAAAATTCACAAACCAATAACTTACTATGCAATTTATTTACCACTAAGCTACGGAAGGATCAGCTTGGTACTACGCAATTTATTTACCATTGAGCTATGTAAGGATCAACCCACTGAGCATTAGACCTGTTAATCCATAACCCTGCACCTCATACCCCCACATTTCATTTTTAAACCTGAGTTTAGTCAGGCCGGGTTGGGTCATGTTAGTCAGGCTTTACCCATCACCATGGATGAGTTGGGCCAGGTCAATCTTCTAATAATTTTAAGTTGGCTTCAGGCCAGAATTCTTCGCCCCTTTAGTAAGGCTGGCAACAGGCCTGGCCTGGGCTCAACAAAGTTAAAATTTTGAACAGGGCCAGTGAGAAAGACTGGCCCACTTGTTCAAAAATCAGGCTCAAGCTGGGCCATTACCAGGCCTTCTTTTAGTAAACAGGTTAGCTTCGGCTGACCTAGACCCAACCCAAACTGACCCATTGCCATGCCTAAGCAGCCATTCATTTTAAGGTCTGCTTGCTGGACTTTTCTTCATTTTCCATTTTAATGGGCCCCAACAGGGTGACGGTGGACCCACTTGATACCCCACCAAATCAACAGTTCTAATCACCCTACTTAACTGCATTATTCTTTGAGTGATAACATCAGAGGTTATTGATGCAGGAGGCAAATGTATGAAGGTAAAAGATGCTAATCTCAACAGTTCATTCTTCCACAGGATCATGATTGAACCGTTGTGGCGTCCATCGGGCCAGAAAGGAGATGGCCCATTCAAGTATTTGAGTTTGATGGTGAAGCATAGAACGTTTTCGAGGTAGCAAAGCCATGATTGAAAGTGTAAATGAGGTGTGGATGGATGGGATTTGGGAAGAAAGATGGGAATTGGGGAGAGTAGGAATAGTTTTAGAAAGTGATTTATTTGGAGAATTGATTGAAGAGATTGTGAGAGAGCTGGGGTTTTATCAAGAGTCTTCACTTCCCTTTGAAATATGTAGGAAAAGGCTTTGTTTTTAGTATCATTTGATAGGGAAGTTTGAATTGTGAGAAATGAGGAAACATACATTGTTTGATGCAACTAAATTGAGTTTTCTGATCTTAGATGTACAGTGGGCCATCTTTCTGTGATCTTGTCCATTGATCTAGGACCAGAATCATCTACAATGCCTGTTTTATGCAGCCGGTGAAACACCCAACCTCTATGGGGCCCACTATGTCGCTTTGTAGAATCCACTCCATTCATCCGGTCAAATGAATTATGTTCACCGTAGGATATGAAAGTTCAGCTATAGAAAACTCAAGTGCGACAAATAAATGGAAAGAATGTAAAATTGCTACTAATAGAGTTGGGCACAGGGTTACTCGACTTAGCCAACTTGTTCATATTATCAGCCCAAACCAAGTGGGTGAGTCGATCCAAACTGAGTGTAGACTTCACCCAATTTGAACTCAAATTGAGTTGAGTCCGGGTCATCCAGTAACTTGACTTGACTTTGCCCAAAATCCGACTTGGTACTGACTCAAATTGATCCAAAACCCTACTTGACTCAGTTCAAGTTGCGTGTGTGTAACATAAATCTAATCTAACCTACTTGTTACACTTAACCTAGCTCGATGTTGATTCGACTTGACTCGGTCTGAGTTAGTCCAGGCAAAACCTGGACTCAGATCGAGTCAAGCATGCCGGACTTGGTACCAAGTCAAGTTGAATTTGGGTTAGGTCTATTTCAAAAACGGGGTCAGGTTGGGTCAGCCCTAACTTGCTCTTACTCGACTAGATACCCAACTCTAGCTACTAAAACTTCTAAGTTCACTTGATATGGTCTACTTGAGTTTTGGATAAAGTTGATTTTTGTATTTTTCTTTTCCTTCGTCCCGGTGAGTTAAACTTGATTGACACGTTGGATACTTAGGAAGATTCAATATTATCTTACATGTTTTGCAATTGTTTGATCTGTAAAATTCATCAATCTATCATTGACTCCAGGCATGATAGATGGACAGAGCGAATTTTACATATACAACATGATATGCCTACAAAATCAGAATTTTAAATAGGCCTGGCCAAGAACAATTCAAAATCGACCAACCCAGGCAGGGCTTAACAGCCCTAATTAAATGTGCCATATGGCAACTATGCCCTTAAAATCCTAAACAGACCGGTTTTGACTGATGGACTCTTTAACAAAGCCCGAGCCCAGCCCAGTTATTAAACTCACTTAAATTTTAAGCCCAAGCTAGCCTTCCGACCTAATATTCCACCCCAAGCCTGATTGGCCAACCTAGCCCATTTACAACCCTATAACTTCTTCCTTTTCTTCTTCTTCTTATGTAGCCTCGTGAGTGGCCACTAGTTGTAAAAACAAAATTAATTGATAGGTGTAACTTAAAAATATTTAAAGTAGGGTTTAATATATGGATGGACCTTATTGGTACATGTGTTCTACAACATATGAACCGCCGAGACACGAATCTATCGAGACATGAATCTATCATGTTATGGTTCTTCCTACTCTAACACGTCATTTTCTAATATGGAAATTACAATCCAAGAATGTGGGAATATTTTAGTTACACATCGAGGTTATGAATGTGCCGTCCACGAAAAGATGGGCCCACATGTAAAGTTGGTGAACGGTGAGTCGAACCAATCTTTGTTTTATAGCTTTATGCTGCGAATACCATGTCATAAAGATTTAAAATTAATAGCTCTTGACCGGTTGGTCTGCTTTTTAAATGTTGATTTGACTTGCTACAGATGCAGTGATGCTATGTGTCCATTGCTTTGGCACCTTGAAAGCATAGCCACTCGTTTTAGTTGGTGAAAAACTACTGTCAAACACCTTTAAACAATTATAGTATATATATATATATATATATATATATATATATATATATATATATATATATATATATATATATATATATAGGAAATGGTACAGTGCGCTAGAGCTGATTTTAACTTTCCATGCGGTCGAGCTGTGTGGGCCCCACCGTGATGTGTTTCGAACATCAACACCGTGCATTTGATGCGTTCAGACTTTCTTTTATACATTTTAAGATTTAATGCCATAAATGCATTAAATATCATTTATTATGAAACAATAGCTTACTTGTGAAAAAGATTCTCATTTTAGAGAAAAAGTAAACTTGGATATTTTGTCATTTCACCCTATAGTGAAACATTCAAGCTTTGTGGAGCCCACCATGTTGTATATATAAAATCTACTCGTTCATCAAGTGGGAACCATTATTTGGACTATATATAAGGAAGATAAGCCTAATTAAAAGCTCACATGGACCACACAACAATGTAAAATTACTCTTGAAACCACTAAGTTGACTCCAAACTGACTGTAAAATGTTCATCTGTAGGTAGTTGTCTTGATACATTCTCATTTTGGATCATTCTCAGTCCTTTCTAAGCATTTGTCATGAAGTAAGAAGTACTTGAATTATTGAGATTCTAGATGATAGTGATATGTCATAGGTTCTCCATCACCCTAGCAAGGAGGCTTCCAAGGTAGAAGGACAGTGTGTTAGAGCCATCTTTTCTACAACACATGTGATATGGTGACATATCAATTGAGATTATTTGTTTTTCTTTATATAGAGTGGATGGCAAAATGGTTCAAAATTATAATCATCTTTCATATGATTCTATCCATTTAATCAGTGATCGTTTAAGCAATGACAATAAATAAAATCGATTAATGGTCAACATTCGATGCATTAATATGAAGAAAGTGGTTAATAGAAACATAAGCCATCCATGATCGGTATCAATCTATGGACGACTCTGATTAATGCATTATTTTGCCACATGTTGGGGGGAGATGGATCTTCCTATTTTAGTTTTTGGAGCTCTACCATATTAATTTATCATTTCTCCTTCGTAAAAGATGTTCCCTAGAATATAATCAATTAGTGAATGATGGAACCCTTAAGCGTCCATAATAAATTAAAAAATTCCAATTTCTTCTACTTCACATGGGCATCAAGGATGCAAATCTAATTTTACCATATGCATTGATAGTGTATATCATTGGTGGGACCCATTTTATCCTAAAGATAGCCTCACACAAACCCTAAGTAAACATTCTTCTCATGCCACAACTGCTAGGTTGAAGAAAGCAATTAAAAACATACCATTTTGATAGTTAAATCAATTGCTGGATTATGAAAAAAGACCATGTCTCATAAAAGAAATTCTTGCATTGGATATGTTTTGGAGGCCTGATTTAATAGTGTCAAATCAAATAATACAAATGACCCTACGTGTTATTTAGTGTAATCCTATCTATTTATGCTATCACACTCGACCGACTTTAATTCAATGTAATTCCATTTGTTTACACTACCATACTTGACTAACTTTAATTTAGTTTAATGTAATTCCCTTCATCTATACCATAGTCATCGAAACAAGTAAACCATAATTTTAGAACCTTATCATCTATGCCATAGTCTTTGGATTGCAAAAAACTTTTGTTTGTAAGTGTTTATATTTGCAAACATTTACAAATGCAAATTGCATTTATTCTACTTACTTTCATGCTGTATCATTGTTGATTAAGTGTTGTTATCATTGTAACAAAAAGGTTTTTTAGTTAACATGAAGGGGAAAAAAAAAACTCATTAGAAAGACAAAGCATACCCCTCACAAATCTCATAATTTCTCTAATAGGTAGTTGAATAGATGGCTAATTAGCAAGGTCTTTGATTTCTAAGTCTATCTCGACACTCAGGGCCAAATTGTTCAACTCGAAACGAACCACATTAGACCTTGATATATCAGCACAACACACATATCACACAACCAAATTCAAGCCAAACAATATGTACATTGTTTCTAATGCAGGGGCATTTTCACACCGGACTCGAGTGGGGTCACTTGTGGGATAGAGGAGCATACTTGATGTGGGTGCGGCCCATGAAGGAGGTCTTGTGTTCAAGACTGCTTACTGGGAGACCGGGAGTGATTAATGCCCATTTCACAACAGACTCGAGTAGTATAGCCCGTGGGATGCGAGGACACTCTCGGGGTAGGCGGCCATGTGATTTGGGGCCCATGAAGGGGGTTCGACCGAGGTCCTAACTCATGCAATATAGGGCCTGTACTATGAGATGAATTGATTAATTTGTCATACTCTAACAGTTTGAGCTTTTAGAGCAAGTTGTTAATTGTCTTGTATCAAATTGGTATCAAAGCAGGAGGTCTTATGTTCGAAAATCCTTATTGGGGGTGATCCAATTCAATCTTGGGACTCCAAACCATTAAAGGATTTTTTTTTTCTTCAAAAAATTATTCTTATTTTATTCATTATGTAGTTAATTTAGCATTGAAAAAAATGGCAAAACTTATATTTTTCAATAACACGGTCCAATCATACTATCAATACCAATGTTTTACGAAAGAATCATTAACTATTCAACAAACATGCTGGTAAAAAAATGTCATGTTGTGCCTAAATTTCAAGTGGTTTAACTTTAACCATGTGAACATAGTATTAGAAAGAATATTACTTGACATTTGAAATCATATAGGATTATATACAAAAGGCCTTTTTCTTGTTTTCCTTTTTCTCTTCTTCCTCATCCTTAAGGCATCTTTTCCACCAGTAGGTTTTTCAAAAAAAGAAAAACAAAAACAAAACCTTCATAGCACCTGGTTTGGATGGTAGGCACACTTATATTCTTTCCTTTAAATACTATCCAAATCCAAACTACTAATACAATGTTAGGAGTGGAGATTAGTTGGCGTAAATGATGCTTTCTTATACTGCAACAATGTCTCTATCTCAATTTCTTAATCAAGCAACTGGCAGAATCTCTTTGTTGATTTACTCCTCGAATCTAAAAAGAAAAAGGATAGGAACTCCCTTGGAGATTCTGATTTAGATGGTAGGCATGCCTATATATATTCTTTACTTTAAATACTCTCCAAAACTAATTAAAACCCTTTACATAAATAATTACAATTGCTTTTTTACTGGTAATTTATGTAATTGATGGTATGAACTAAAAATCTACTAATAGAAAAGAATAAATTCCCACCAATTCCAAATAGAAAAAAAAAAAAAAGAAAAAAAAAAAAAGATAAATAATCATGGAATTGGTACTAGTAACAAATTTTATTTTAATTGAATATTTAAAGCCTCACGTCTACATCTTTGTTTCATCCAAGAAAAGCTGATAGAATTAAAGATGTAATGGAGGTCCTCTTCCTTTGTTCCAAGAAACGGAGGAAAGAATAATCTTTTCTTCTTGTTTTTATTCACATTTTATTCTAAATCCACCATTTAAAAAAGAACAAAATCAATAAAGAAAATATCTAAATCTAGACCCAAGGAGATTAAAATCCTGTCATGGTTGGTGAATTAGGACCGTTCATCTGGTGGGCCCTTCCACTGATGTCCCACGAAATAGTAACAACACCCCTTGCAGAATTTTCCCCTTTTAAAATCTGGATCATTGGCGTTCTCTTGATTTCTTCTAGTACATCCAGCCATCAACAGTAGGAATCGCAAGATGGACAGTCCAGATGCAAGAATTATATTACCAAATGTAAGGTTGAACGGCAACGAACGTAAGAATATGTTATTGCGCGACGGTCCAGACCGCGTCCTTTTGTCCGTACTACTTGGACGGATATCATCCGAGAAAACGACAAGTGGTGACGTGGCACGACGCGTCTTCCATTCAACAGATGCAAACACACGTCCTGAATAAGCACTCAGTGCAGTAGCCTCACGTAAAGATAGCACATGAGTGAAAGATCTAAACCGCTCATTAGGTAATCTCTACTATTTAGCTTCCATATCAAACTTGAGGTGAATCTAAATCTCCGGTGGGGCATACATACACATCGAATTTTAACCGTTTAAACGGTCCAGTTTTTTATAAGTAAGATTTTCATATTTAGATTCACCTGATGAACGGATCCGATCTTTACACGTATTCTTTCTTTTCTTGTGCGATGCGAGTGTACTTTTAAAATGCACTCGTGCGAGTCACCTGGCGAAGCTTCGAGTTCCGCTTTGAAACCGCGTCGGAGCGCATAAATCAATCACCGCCCACCAGAAAAAGAGAAAAAGTGCCGCGGTGGTGACTGGCGAGAGCTTTTAATGATGATACTCTGGTTGATACGACACTTGATACACAGGCACTCAGAAATTGTAACTGACACACTCAACAACTTGTATTAAACCGACTAAATTGTATTAATTAAAGAAGCTAATTTACCATACCAAAATCATATTGGTCAAAAAAACCCTAACCTCTGATTCGTTCACATATTTTTATTAAAATAGGACATTTAGATTTTTTACTTTTAACGGTCCAATAAATGTCCACCAATCAGATATTCTGATAACCGAATAAATGTATATTTTGGTTCATTCTGATAACCGAATAAATGTATATTTTGGTTCACAATGCATTTAATAAATGTCCACCAATCAGAAATTCAGATAACCGAATAAATGTAGAGAGGATCCGGACTCTTTCCTGATACCCTAATCCTCAGTGGTCCATGTCACCTCTCACTTGAAGGAGAAAAAAAAAAAAAAAAACCATAAAAAGCTTCGGACGCCGAACCATTAGGGTAACAGGAAATCTGACCAGATAACAAAGGATCCCGGCTCATCAGGAAATCTCTTTTGACCAGATAAGAGAGGATCCGGACTCGTTCTCAGGAAAGTCAAAAATGAACAGTATCCAAAGCACAAGTGAACCATACTAAAGGAAAATGTGGTTAGGGAAATTTCTACTGTTAAAATCTACCTGGGTTCGATAGTATGTTTACAAGCCATCCATACCCTTAATAACTTTATTCTTACTGGGATGAACTGAAATAAAAAATATTAGCATGACTCAAAACTTCTGTGGCCCACGAATATTTCAACTGTGGACGTTCAATTATCACATTTTTGGCCTGCTTGAGCTCTAGAAACGGTTCATTTTTGGCTTCATGTCTGAATTGAACTCAAAAAACAGATGGACAGGAAGGATTTCTCACAAACATCACAATGGGCCCCACCTAGTTCCCAGCGCAAGAACTTCCTGGAAAGTTTACAGTAAAAATTACCTTTAAAATTTCACTTTTTTTTTTCTTAAGATAAACAATTGCCTGTGCGTGGCCGAGTGCGTTCACGGCCTAAACGGAAAAGCATCCGCTAACGGATCTCCGTCGGAAGAGTATTTATTGAACAGAAACAGCCGCTTGGCCTCCACCAATGCCATTTTGCCATGTCACTTCAGTAGCGTTTTGGTTACTGAAGCATTTAGTATCCAATCCGCTCCAGAATAAATGTACAGAGGATCCGGACTCTTTCCTGATACCGTAATCCTCATTGGTCCACGTCACCTCTCACTTAAAGGAGAAAAAAAAAACCAAGAAAAGCTTCGGACGCCAAACCATTAGGGTAACAGGAAATCCCTGTTGACCAGATAACAGAGGATCCCGACTCATCAGGAAATCTCTGTTGACCAGATAATAGAGGATCCAGACTCATTCATGAATATTTCTCATTTGAGAAATTTACTACTGTGGACCCCACCTTTTATCCAACGGTTTTTTGGAAGCAATACAAACTTACAATACGCACTTAGATCTCCTTGTACGGACCCCGATTTCCAGGAAGAAAATACCCCTCCTCACAGAAACGGATTGGGTACTCCCCCTGCCACCAGCCAATGGCGGATGGTTGGTGGTCTGTGCCCCACCATGATGTATGCTTTTCATCCATGCCGTCCATATATTTTTTCAGATCATTTTAAGGTATGAGACCAAAAATGAGGTATATCCTAATCTCAAGTATACCACATTATAGGAAACAATGTTGAATGAGCGTCAACCATTAGAAACCATTAGGGGGCCATAAAAGTTTTAGATGAAGCTAATTTTTGGTTTTTCCTTTTCATCTAGGCCTGTATGACCTAATCAACAGATTAGATGTGAAATAAACAGTTCGTTGGGCCTTAGGAGAATTTTAATTGTCAATATCCAATTAATATTATCTTCCTGCGGTGTGGTCCACCTGAGATTTATATCCCTCTCATTTTTTGGAACAAGCCCTAAAATGAACTGTCAAAATGGATGAACAGAATGGATGAAACACATACATCATGGTGGGGCTCACAGACCACCGCCACTAGCCATTGGCTGGTGGCAGGGGGAGTAGCCAATCCGTTTGCCTTCACCGCTTATTTTTTAAGTCTTCCTTTTCACTCGGTTGCTTTCACTCCCTTAACGAACAAACTTCATTCTCAAAATAATCGCATTTCACTCCCTTTCAACGATAAACTGACGTACGAAGTTTCTTCTTATAATTTTTGTAAGACCCGTATCCTAGTCCGTACTGTTCCGTCGACTTCCGCGATTTTTCCCGTCAAATTCCGGTGACCTGCGACTTGTAATCGACGTTGTGCACAATCGTAAGTCGTATCCTTTAGATTTGAGTCAGTTTAATCCGAGACCTGTATCATTGCGATCGCACCGTCGCCGCGGTTTCAACGCCGCGACTCACGCACCGATCCGATACCCTGACCAGAAGATGTGAGCTGGCGTTTATTTCGAAGAAACACCGCACTTTCTCAATCCCAAGAGAATCTCTACACAATGTCAAATCAATCCCATCAATCAATCACTTCAATGTCAAGTACAAAGCAACCCATGCTTTCTCTCTCCAAAGTCAACTCTTTCTTACCCTCTCTCTTACACCACCTTACATGTCAAGTACCACATCCATCACTCACCTCACCCTTTCACCCATCACACCCATCCCTCATCTCTCTTACAACTCTCTCTCTCTCTTTCTCATTTCTCATCTCAACTCCTAACTAGCAAGAGCATCACACGCCCAAGCCATTTTAAGAGAGAAATGTGATTTTGGTGACCTACTTTTCTATTCCAAAACCCATCATCCTGGCCATCTACTTCTCATCTCTACCATCAAAGTGAAGCACAAGGAGGTTGGCGTTTCAACGGACTGAGAAGATCAATCGGTGGGTGTTTTGTTTGTTTGATTTCTACATTTTAAGGGCCCACTTGTGGTGGGACCCATCTAGATGTATGTGTTGTGATCATTTGAGGGGCCCATAGTGGCGGGGTCCCTTGGCTACTCCGATCCCTCTCATTCTCTTTCTTTCCCTCTCTTTCCTTAAATTGGTGTGTGATGATATATTTGTGTGCCCCACTCGGATGGACCTCACCATGATGCATTAATTTTATCCAAGTCATCCGTAGGTGTGGCCCACTTTACATACGTGTTGTGTGCACCATCCATCATTTGGTGGCCCACCTAAGAAGGGCCCACCTCATAGCCAACTGTCCAGCGTCAAGGGACGCTGGACGTTGTGAAAACACCAATATTAGCTTGGTTTCCAAGCTCATGGGGTGACCCACTTGTGTAGGCCCCACCTTAATGTATGTATTTGATCCATGCCGTCCATCCTCTTCCCCAACTCATTTTAGGTGTTGAGACAAAAAAATGAGATTAGTCCGAGAAATGGGTGGGCCCTACCTTAACAAAGAGCAATTTCCACCGTTTAAAAGTACCTTAACTTTTCTATATGCCAAAACATACCCAATATTGGGCTTGATGGCCTTGTTATGAGCCATAGGGACCAATGGCTGAGGCAGATTTCACTAATGGGGGCCCCACACATGAAAAACCATAAAAAAAGATTTCAAAAAAAAAAAAAACAAACATCACCGGCCGACTTGCCGTCTTCGAGAGAGAGACGCATGGCCCGGCGTAAGCAGGCCGGCAAGGACGGGCGAGTGCCACGGGTCCCTTGCTATGGGCCCCACTGTGATGTATATGTGTATCCACTCCGTTCAGTTGGTGGACCACCTCCTGAGGTGGGCCCCCTCTAAAATTTAGGCCCATCCAATGCTCAGGTGGCCCACATCATAGGAAACAATGTGAATTGAACTTTACCATTGAAACCCTTTCTGGGTCCACAGAAGTTTTGGATCAAGCTGAAATTTGTTGTTACCCTTCATCCAGGCCCGTATGGCCTTACCAATGGGTTGGATGGCATATAAGTATTATGGTGGGCCCCACGTGGAGCCCACAGTGATTTATGTGTGTCACGCCCCAAACTCGAAAACCGGGCTCACAAAATTCCCGATCGCCGAATCAGGCGCCGACAGCCTCCGTAGTACCTCATTCTCAGCTTCCAGCGCCCATATGCTAGATTCTGATCCTGGGATCCTACAAGGACGATTTTCAGTATGAATTTTTTTTAAAGGAGCATAACCACAAGCATAACCAAGTCACAAAACAGCAATACCACATATCCACTATATCAAAAACTTTTAAGTACAATGCGAAAAGGAAAATACAAGATGATCAAAAGGCTCCAAAATGATCTGATCCGCACTCCTGCCTCAGCGCTGCTGCTGTCCAACGCTACCTGCACGCAACAGTCGTGCATAAGCTTACAAAAGCTTAGAGGGTGGTGTAGGTGTGTGCGAATGGTAAACGCCAAGTGTACAATATCAGAGTAATGTGGAAGTATGCGGTAAGTCCATGAATGCTATCAGCTGTACCAAAGCTATATAATGCAAGGCATGAATGCTATAGGTCATACTAAGGCCATGCGATGCGGAACATGAATGCTATCGGCCATACCGACGCAATGCAAGGCCTACGTAGCCGAATGCCATATGCGAGATGCAATACAAGCATGTAAGTCCTCATCAAGTACACATATCAGTACAGTTCCTCTCTGAATATCACCGGGGTCTAATACACCTCACACTGACTGCCTCCTCCCTAGCTGCACAGTCAAGCAAGTGGAAGAGACCACACTATCCGCCTGACCAGTGAGTCTGTCAATACCTACCGGCTCGTCGATAGCGGACACATTTGCGAGCTGGTCAAACTCAGCCTAGCTTATAGCCCCCTCACTCAGGCGGATAAGGCCACACCCCCTTCCAACCGACCACGACACAGTGGGGGACACGGCCTACTGGTATTCGGCACTCGGGCGCTCGTGTATCCACTCGGTCTAGACGTTGGAGCATCCTCTGGTACCAAAAAGGTTTTGAGACTTTCACCCAAGGACATCCTAAGTGCCCACAGTGCTAGAACAAAGTATTTTCGGTATCCGATACGGCCATCCACGATGTGCCTGTGGAGCCACGGCCCTGATGTAGCTAGGACGTGCAGTGATCAAGTCACACATATGCGAGATGCATGAGTTATACCGTATAATCATGCAGCAATCTCACGCGTACCACGCGATCATGTGGGGCACTCTGTCTCATAAGGAGTCCCGTAAATGTCTCAGCCTAACCGGCTTATGCTATGATCAAATATCCCTCACATCAAGCATACAGATGATGCACATGGGTATGAAACATGGAATTATACAACGCATGTTATATAATGATGAACTATCACAAGCATGGGCCTATCAATGGGTCCTAAGGAGAGCTACAATGCGGACATTTAACCAACATTGTACGTACAATGTGGACGTCAAACCACCATTGTTCCCTAGGCACGGACCGCCATAAATATCATTACCTAAACCATGGAGGAATCACACATTGCAATGGACTTTAGGTACACCCCATTGGGCCTTAAAATACATCAAATGGGCCATATCATATGGGCCTTATATTCATCAAGTGGGCCACATCAATGGGCCGCACCAATGGGCCTTATGTACATTGCAATTGGCCATGGCCCATGGGCCTTAGATACATCAAATGGGCCTCCTATCATGGGCCTTACATTCACATCAAAGTGGGCCTCAACAACAGCTTCACACACATCAAGGAGGGCCTCCATAACGGCCACAAATACATCGAATGGGCCCCATAACATGGGCCTTACATAAGTGGTGATAATGACTGCCACCATTGAAATTCCTAGGGCCCACCATAACATTTATTTCCCATACAATCTGTTCATTGGGTCACCAAGAACTTGGTGGCCCAAGGGTCTAATGGTGGACGTTCAGTCCTCACTGAACAGTGGGGTCCACATGATAAATAGATCTATCTTATTTTTGGCCCGAAGCCTTAAGACAAGCTTGCCAAATGGTGGACGGTTCGGATGCAACACAAGTTTCATGGTGGGGTCCACCAATTGTGTGTCCAGCTGTGGGGCCTACTGGCCGTCCACCAACCTGCTGGATGGCGTGAATAAAACACATATATTTTTGGTGGGTGCCACCATCCGCCTGGACGGTGAGCATGTAAAACACATGTATCTGTGTGGGTCCCATGTGGGGCCCACAGTAATGTTTATTTTCCATCCAACCCGTTCATAAGGTCACGTGGACCTGGATGAAGGGTGAAAACAAATCTCACCTTGATCCAAAACTTTTGTGATGCCCAAAAGGGCTTCAATGGTAGAGTTCAATTACTGCTGTTTCTTGTGGTGTGGGCCACCTGATATCTGGATGTGGTTGAAACTTGATGGGGGCCCACTTCGGGGAGTGGCCCACCACATGAACGGCGTGGATGACAACATACATCATAGTGGGGCCCACGGCAGGGGACCCGTGGATCCCTTCTCGTCCACGCCTGCCAGCGCATGCAGCAGGCGCTGCCTACGCCTCTGGCAGCAGCAACGTCTGCTGCCTTTTGTTAATTTTTTTTTAAAAATCACATTTTTTTGTGGTTTTCCACGTGTGCGGCCCGCATCAAGTGAATCCACCTCGCCCACTGGTCTTTAATGCTCGAGACAGACCAAACGAGTCCAATATGCGGTATATTTTGGGGTACAGTAATGATAGGTGCATTTAAGCGATGAAAATCGCTATTTCCTATGCTATGGCCCACCAGAACATCGGATTGGCTCCATTTTTCGGCTCAACGCCTAAAGTGGGCTAAGAAAAGGGATGAACGTCTTGGATTGGATACACACATCAACGTATGGCCTACATGAGCGGCCTGCCCAAATGCTTGTGAAAAAGTCTAATATTTTTATCTTTCTTTCATCGTCCAGATGCTGGACTGTTTTTGGGCATGCAATATATTTAATGTGGCCCTGCCTAGGTGGGCCACCATATGACTGGGTGGTGTGGAACATTCATAGATAAAGTGGGCCCCACCTATAAATGGCTTGGATCAAATACATGCTCCATGGCGGGGCTCATCCAAGTGGGCCACTTGGCCATATCATGACATAAAGAGAGAGAGAGAGAGAGAGAGAGAGAGAGAGAGAGAGAGACGTGTGGTGGAGGGACCCCGGCACTATGGGCCCTCCGTTTCAAGTATTCGATCATACATCAAGTGGGTCCCATTATACGTGGGCCCATCAAACCGAAAATCAACGGTGGAGATCCTTTCTCCACCAAATGTAAGGTCTAGATGACCCTATCCATACATGAAAAATAAACGTCATGATGGGGTCCATGGAGAATGGCCCCATCATGGAATGATCATGAGAATCAAGATGGGCCATCGGCCACATCTTAGGGTCCAAAGTGAGATCCACACCATTGATCGGTAGGCCTCACTTGGCCCATCATAAAGAAATGTGAAAACTAGCCTATAGGAGCACCCACCGTCAATCCTCTTGGTCCGTTGGAAAGCCGATCTCCTTGAGCTTCACTTTGATGGTGGAGATGAGAAATGGATGGCTAGGATGATGGATTTTGGAATGAAAAAGTGGGCCACCAAAATCACATTTCCTCTCACATGGAGAAGCTTGGACGTGGGTTTCTTGTTTGGGTTTGGGATGGTTGGGAAATGTGAAGGGAAAGAGAGGGAGAGAGAGAGATTGTAAGGAGAGGGAGTGATGGGTGTGATGGGTGAAAGGGTGAGTGATGGATGTGGTACTTGACATGTATGGTGGTGTAAGAGAGAGGGTGGGAGAGAGTTGACTTTGGAGAGAGAAAGCATGGCTTGCTTTGTACTTGACATTGAAGTGATTGATTGATTAATGAGATTGATTTGACATTGTGTAGAGATTCTCTTGGGATTGAGAAAGCACGGTGTTTCTTCGAAATAAACACCGGCTCACATCTTCTGGTCAGGGTATTGGATCAGTGCGTGAGTCACGGCGTTGGAACCGTGGCGACGGTGCAGTCGCAATGATACAGGTCTCGGATTAAACTGATTCGAATATAAAGGATACGACTTACGGTCGTGCGCAACATTGATTATCAGTTGCGGATTGCCGGACTTCGACGGAAAGGATCGCAGGATTCATCGGAACAATACGAACTAGGATACGGGTCTTACAATGTGTTTTATTCCCACCGTCCAGGTGGACGGTGGGAGCCCACTGTAATGTATGTGTTGTGTTCCACCGTTCAGCGGGCGGTGGAGCCCACGGTGATGTTTATGTTTTATGCACACCGTCCAGTGGATGGTGGGTCCCACCTGGAGTTTTCCATGCATCTGAAACTTGGTCTGAACCCTCAATCAAGTGGGACACTCTTACTGGATGGGCTGGATTTGCAAAACCACATCTTTGTGGGCCCTCAAAATGGTTATGAATGTTTTAAATGGTGCACGGCCCTCTTCACTTCTACATGTGGTGTGGCCTGAACAAGTCACGGATTGACTTGATTTTTGAGACCTAGGCTCACGATGGAATGGTGCAGCTGTCTGATGGTGTTGATGTTCGAAACGCATCACGGTGGGACCCACACAGCTTAACCTCATGGGACCTAAAATCAACTTGAGCGCATTGTACCTTTTCCCATATATATATTTTTATGTATATATATCATGGTAGGCTGGTGGGTTGTTTTGGGGCCTACCATGATACATGTATTGCCTCCAACCCGTCCATCCAATTTTTTAAAGCCCATTTTATTGCATGAGCTAAGTAATGAGGTAGATCTAACAGTTCAAGTGGACCCCACCATTTGTTATGCATATGGTCCATGTGATCAGGCCCATTTTGACGTACTATGGGGCCTAATTGGTGTGGCCCATTTGGTATATACAAGGTCCATGGGATTAAGCCCATTTGATATATAAGGCCCAGGTGATTAGTCCCATTTGTATGTATTTTAAGGCCCATTATGATGTATTAGGGCCGATGGGTTGAGGCCCATTGTGAGGCAATCAAGGCCCATGGGTTATAGGCCATTGCAATGCACTTAAGGCACATTTGTAAGGCCCATTGGTGTGGCCCATGATGTGGCCCACTTGATGAATGTAAGGCCCATGTGATATGGCCCATTTGATGTATTTAAGGTCCAATAGGATGTACCTAAGGTCCATTGCAATGTGAGTTTCCCCCATGGTTTATGTAATGATATTTATGGAAGGTCATGCCTTAGGAGCAATGTTGGTTTGACGTCCACATTGTAAGAATAACGTTGGTTAAATGTCCGCATTATAACTCTCCTTAAGGCCCATTAGTAGGCCCATACTTGTTGATAGTTCACCACTTTGTAGCATGCTTAGTATATCTTCATGATTCATGCCTATACGCATCATATGTATGCTTGATATGAGGAATGTTTAATCATAGGATAAGCCGTTGGGCTGAGACACTTACAGGACTCCTTATGAGACAGAGTGCCCCACATGATCGCATGGTATGCATGAGATTGCTGCATGATTGTACGATGTGACTCATGCTTCTCGCATATATGTGACTTGATCACTACATGCCCTAGCGACATCAGGGCTGTGGCCCCACAGACACATTGTGGATGGCCGTATCAGATACCGAAAATACATTGTTCTAGCACTGTGGGTACTTAGGATGTCCTTGGGTGAAAGTCTCAGAACCTTTTTTGTACCAGGGGGTGCTCCAACGTCTAGACCGAGTGGATACAAGAGCGCCCGAGTGCCAAATACCAGTAGGCCGCATCTCCCACTGTGTCATGGTCGGTTGGAAGGGGGTATGGCCTTATCCGCCTGAGTGAGGGGGCTATAAGCTAGGCTGAGTTTGACCAGCTCGCAAATGTGTCCACTATCGACGAGCCAGGTAGGTATTGGCAGACTACTGGTCAGGCGGATAGTGTGGTCTTTTCCACTTGCTTGACTGTGTAGCTAGGGAGGATGCAGTCAGTGTAAGGTGTATTAGACCCCGGTGATATCCAGAGAGGAACTGTACTTATATGTGTATATGATGAGGCCTGACATGCTTGTATTGCATCTCGCATATGGCATTCGGCTACGTAGGCCTTGCATTGCGTCGGTATGGCCGATAGCATTCATGTTTCACATTGCATGGCCTTGGTATGGCCTATAGCATTCATGTCTTGCATTATATAGCTTTGGTACAGCTGGTAGCATTCATGGACTTACCGCATATTTCCGTATTACTCTGATATTGTACACTTGGCGTTTGCCTTGCGCACACACTTACACTACTCTCTAAACTTTTGTAAGCTTATGCACGACCATTGTGTGCAGGTAGCGTTGGACAGCAGCAGCGCTGAGGCAGGAGTGCGGATCAGATCATTTTGGAGCCTTTTAATCATCTTGTATTTTTCTTCCCACATTGTACTTAAAAGTTTTTGATATAGTGGATATGTGGTGATGTTGTTTGTGACTTGGTTATGCTTGTGGTTATGCTCCATTACAAAAAAAAAATTCGTACTGAAAATCCTCCTTGTAGGATCCCAGGATCAGAATCTGGCGTATGGGCGCTGGGAGCCGAGAATGGGGTACTATGGAGGCTGTCGGCGCCGGATTCGGCGATCGGAAATTTTGTGAGCCCGATTTTCGAGTTTGGGGTGTTACAATTTTCCTGATCGAAATCTCTGTGAATTATCTAGATATCATCATTCTACATTTGCCATTTTCTGTCTTGGTTAGGGTTACGTGAAATCCCACGAAGTGGCTGCATTCGCAATCCTTAAAAAGGTTCGAAATATTCCCTCACTGCAAAGCACCTCTCTTTAACCTACATTTGACCGGTACTATAGTAGTCGGTGGTACAAATATTTTAAAAAAAATGTTCGACTCGCACAATTGCATTACATGCAAAGTTCGGTCAATTCCATGTGTTACATTCTCAATTTCATGCGTTAGGCTTAGTTAATTTTATGCGTTGATCAGTCAAAACCATGTGAAACTCGCTCAATTCGATTTGAAGGTCACTCAATTCCATGTTAGGGCTCACTCGATCTCATGCTATGCTCATTGAATTTCATGTTTACCTTGCTTAATTTCATGCTAGGATCGTTCAATTTAATGTTTGCCCAACTTAATTTTATGGTAGATAAGGTCAATTTAATGTTTGCCTTGATAAATTTCATGCCAGGATCACTCAATGTAATGTTTGCCCAACTTAATTTCATGGTAGATAAGGTCAATTTAATGTTTGCCTTGATAAATTTCATGCCAGGATCACTCAATGTAATGTTTGCCTAGCTCAATATCATGCTATGCTCGCTCGATTTAATGTTTGCCCAGCTCAATATCATGATATGCCCGCTCGATTTAATGTTTGCCCCGCTGAATATCATGATACGCTCGCTCGATTTAATGTTTGCCCCGCTGAATATCATGATACGCTCGCTCGATTTAATGTTTGCCCCGCTGAATATCATAATACGCTCGCTCAATTTCTAGTTTGCCCCATTGAAATTCATTTTTGCCCCGGTCAATTTCTAGTTTGCCCTGCTCAATTTCATGTTTCCTTCGCTGATTTTCTATTTGCTCCGCTGAATTTCATGTTTGCCCCGCTCAATTTGTAGTTTGCCTTGTAGATTTATTAGTTTGCCCCACTCAATTTTCTAGTTTGTCCCTCTCAATTTTAATGCTTGCCTCACTCAGTTTCTAGATTGCCGCACTAAAATTTCATACTTCCCTCGATCAATTCCTTGTTTGCGTTAATCAAGTTCCATGCTTACCTCGCTCAATGTCATGATAGATAATGTCACAACGTTAAACGAGCACCACATGAAATCATTTGTATCGTTAAAGGCCTAATTCGTCTGAGATCTGGTTATTTATTTGATGCTAGCTCAGTGAATTTACTGATGAACTTAATTGATGCTAGCTAAGGTCAATTTAATCCAAGTTGTTGCGCATGTGTTAGGCGTAGTCAATTTCATGCGTTAGGCTTAGTTAATTTTATGCGTTAATGGGGATACATACACTCGATTTAATGTTTGCTTGCATAGCTTAACTTATAGTTTACCCCACTCAATTTCATGCTATGCTCACTGAATTTCATTTTTGCCTCGCTTTGTATCATTCTCATCTATAAGGGAAAGTGAGTTTTTGGTCTTCAATTATTTAATTGAGTTTTGTCTTATGGCAAGTTTCCGTTGTTGAACGATTTATTAATAATTTGTCATTATATTGATTTCCAGATAATGGCTAGGAGAATCATCCATTACTATGGCAGGGAGTTAGAATGTGAAAACAAGCAATGGACGTACACGAGTAGAAGTACGAAAACTATTTCGTTAGATGTTGATACTACGTACGAGGAACTTCTATCCAGAATGTACAGGATTATTAAGAGTACACAAATAGATTGTGATATTAAGATGAAAGTTTTGTATCCCTGCTCCAATAAATCGATCCCTCCAACCGTACTCGAGGACGACGATGACGTCAGAGAGTTCCTGGTAACACAGTTGGAGCATTCGAAAAATTTCATTCCCTTAGTCATCGAGATAATCCAATGCATTAATATGACAACACATGTGGACAATGTGGCAGAGGAGTATGGCCTAGAATTTCAATATAAGTCAAATCCAGTACAGGTAGGAGGAACAAATGATCAACTGCCCGAGCCGCCCCATACATCAAAATTGTTGAGTAGCCAAGTTAGCGGTGCACGTGACCTTGACCTCATATATGATTACATGTCATCGCCTCTAGCAACAACAACAAATCTGCCCTCATCATCCACAACCCGAAGATACATCAAACTTGAAAGCGACATCATGCATCCAAACCTTCCCGAAACATCGAACTTCTTCACTAGTCAAGTTCCCATGCCGTTTGATGATGCTGCATTCACCAATGCAGCAATACTAGAATATACGGATTCGTTGTGTGAATCAATCGATATAGCCGTTGGGCAAACGTTTAAGGACAAGAGTCGGTGCTAGTATGTGTTGAGCCAATTTGTAATTCAAAATAAATTCCAGTACAGGGTACTGTACTCAAATTCTTGGAGATTTATGGTTGTGTCCTTTGAAGATAGATGTGAATGGAGTGTTCATGCATCTCGCGTGAATGATTCTGGGATATTCAAGATGCGGACTTACACGTCAAAACACACGTGTGACATGTCATGGATGAGGAGCGATCATCGGCAAGCAAGTAGTAAGTTAGCTTGTGATCTAGTTGTTAGCCGCATTAAGCAATGACTGGGTTGAGGCCACGTGATATTATCTTCGCCATGCAAGAGAAGTATAATATTGTTATCAATTATAGGAAGGCATGGGCAACCATGGAGCTTACAATTAATCAGGTGATGGGGTCTTATGAAGACTCTTACAATCAACTCCCCTTATATTTGCATGAGTTGAGGATTTTCAACCCAGGGATAGTAACTGCCCTGCTTGTTAACAAAGAGACTTTCAGGTTTGAGAGATGTTTTGTTGCACTCGGACAATGCATTAGAAGTTTTCAAAAATTATTGCGGAGGGTATTAGTCATTGACGGGACACACTTAAAGGCCAAATACAAGGATGTTTTATTTATCGCCACGGCCTTAGATGGGGACAATCATATATTTTCAGTTGCGTTTAACATTGGGGAATCGAAGAACAGTAGCAGTTGGAATTGATTTCTTACCTACCTTAACGATGCGATAGGGTCTCTGGACGATCTTGTGATTATATCTGATCGACATAAAGGTTTACTGAAAGAGGTTCCCCAAGTCTTCCCACGTGCAATTCATGGTTACTGCACGTATCATATCTACAAAAACTTGGTGGACACCTTTAAAGATAAGTCATTGCAGAAGTACTTCTGGCGGGCAGTGAAGACATGTAGGAGGGCTGAATTCAAGAAATTAATGCACGATATCGAAATGGTCAACCCCGCAGTACATGCATGGCTGAAAGAAATTGGATACGAGCGATGAACATCTTCGCACTTTTCAGGAAAAAGATTCAACTTGGTAATTACAAATATTTTTGAGTGTGTTAATGCCCTTTTCAAAGAAGTACGTGAATACCCTGTTACGAAATTGATAGAAGGGGTTAGATTTAAGATATAGGAATTATTTTATAAGAGAAGAGAATCTGCGACATTATTTATAGGGCCGTTGACACCATGGGCAGAGCAACGGTTAAAGAATCTTGTGCAGAAGGCGCGAGATGTCCGCTGTCATCCTATTTCTCGATATGAGTACTATGTCGTGGGAGATTATAATGATACAGTGAAGCTTAGTGAGTTTTCGTGTACATGTTGTGAGTTTGGTGTGAAGGGGTACCCTTGTATGCATGTCCTGTCAGCATGTATAAATTACAATCTCCCTCATTACTCATACTACTCCCCATTCTACACGGTGCAAATTACATGGTAACGTAGAGCGAAGCGGTGTACCCAGTATGTGACAAGAGTGAGTGAGAAGAAATTTCAGTGGGCTTCAAGGAGTATTGTGTGCAAATTAAACCCCCTGGATAAAGGAGGCCAGCTGGAAGACCCAAAAAGCTTAAAATTCTATCGCATGGAGATGAATAAAAAATAATAAAGTGTGGGCGATGCAAACAAATAGGGCATAACCGCCGGAAGTGCAAGTTTTCTATACTTAAAAAATAGCATACTTTGTAATTTATTTACTGTTTTGATGTATAACATACTTTGTAATCTTGGTGGATGATGAAATGAACTTTTTACTTTGGGTATAATATACTTTCTAATTTCTAGTTTGCCCTGCTGCATGTCTAGTTTGGCCCGCTCATTTTCATGTTTCCCCCACTGAATTCCTAGTTTGCCCCACTTAATTTCATATTTTCCCAGCTGATTTTCTAGTTTACTCCGCTGATTTTTTAGTTTACCCTGCTCAATTTCTATTTTACCTCGCTGATTTTTTGGTTTGCCCCGCTAATTTTCATACTTGCCTCGCTCATTTTCTAGTTTGCCTAGCTCATTTTCATGGTTGCCAGCTCAATTTTTTGTTTCCCCCATTGATTTTCTAGTTTGCCCCGCTCATATTTCAGTTTGTCTCGCTGATTTTCTAGTTTGCCCCGCTCATTTTCATGTTTGTCCCGTTGATTTTCTAGTTTGCCTCGCTCATTTTCATGCTTGCCCCGCTCATTTTCTAGTTTGCCTTGCTCATTTTCATAGTTGCCTCGCTCAATTTCATGTTTCCCCTGCTGATTTTCTAGTTTGTCCCGCTCATATTTTAGTTTGTCCCGTTGATTTTCTAGTTTGCCCCGCTCATTTTCATGCTTGCCCTGCTCATTTTCTAGTTTGCCCCGCTCATTTACATGGTTGCCCCACTTAATTTCATGTTTTCCCCGCTGATTTTCTAGTTTGCCATACTGATATTTCAGTTTGCCACACTGATTTTCTAGTTTGCCCCGTTGCCCCGCTCATTTTCATGGTTGCCCCGCTCATTTTCATGTTTCCCCCGCTGATTTTGTAGTTTGTCTTGCTCATTTTCTAGTTTGCCCCACTCATTTTCATGCTTGCCTCGCTTATTTTCTAGTTTGCCCTGCTCATTTTCATGGTTACCCTACTCAATTTCATGTTTCCCCCGCTGATTTTCTAGTTTGCCCCGCTCATATTTCAGTTTGCCCCGCTGATTTTCTAGTTTGCTCGCTCATTTTCATGCTTGCCCCGTTCATTTTCTAGTTTGCCCCGCTCATTTAGAGGTGCATGATGAAGGGGATTAAGAGTGATAAAATGAGAACATGCATACACTACTGCACATCATAAACCAAAGTGGAAACAATTTCATCTATAATCTGAGTTAGTATATTGTTCCCATACATACTTAACCAAGTGAAAAATATAAATGATGCTAACTACTAACTATTACACTACTAGGTGGAAATGATCCACTTCTTACTACATAGTAAACACAAAGCACGTAACACTAACACGGCTTAACAGAAGTGAATGAGTTCATATGCATCACAACTCCCTACTGTGATACCGAGTCCGGCGAGGGAGGGGGCACTCCCTCCTTCTGTACACAACACAACACCACCTTTATCATTTGATGCATACTCTTTATCTTACGCTTCAGATAGTCTTGGTCCTTCTTAATCTCAGATATACTCACTTCGATTGCCCCTACACGCTCATCTAAACCCTGGCGTGCATTGGGCACCTCACTTGTATATCACCCTCTCCTTCTTCTTCAGCCTCATCCTCTTCGCTGCCTTCTTCCTCTTCTTCTTCATCTTTAGCCATCTCGTCACCTCGTACTTTCAACTGCCTTACCTCTTGTCTAGGGCCACATTGCATGCGATTTAAGGTGTCTTCGGTTATCACTCTTTTTGAATTTGAAGGGCTGATGGATGGCCTGAACCCATTATTTCGGGCTAGCTTGCAAATTAGGCGATGAAATGGGAGGGAGAGATTACCTCTTCCTGTCCTCACGACCTTCACTATATGGTAAAGGATAATGGAGGGCAGACACACATTCTCCCCACGCCCTATCTGGCACATTATCTCTGCATGATAGACAGAAGCCTCCATGCTATTTCCCCTTCTCGGATATAAATTATGTGTGAAGATGTAGTGCAACAGTCTATAAATTGGAATCATTTCTTTGTTTCTGAAGCTACTATCTCTCCTCCACTCCACGAGGTGGCCACACAATCTCCTGCTCAGCTCACTCCTGTGTTGTGATGTGTTCAAGTTCCTAGTGTCTATAGGGATATGGACCGTTCCCAGTGACAAGCCAAGTATGTTCACGATGTTTTTTACCTTGATGGGAATCACCACGTCTCCATATGAAATGTCAAATCCGAGTGGGTTGACACTTGCATTAATAATTTGAGAATAGAAAAACCGTACATCATGTTCATTGGCTGAAAAATTACCTTAAAAAATAGGTCCCCAACCTTGATGCAAGAGTCGATCTAACACGTCATTTTCGGCAAATGGTCGGTCCCCCACTGTGATTTCGAAAACCACTTCCTGATCGCGATATCGGCCCGCATCCAATGTTCGTGCAGTTCGATCGTGGCCCCTCTTCGACCTCCTTTCATGAGGTGGTCGTGAAGAACTCGTTGCACTAACATTGAGCGGGGGAACATTTCCACTCTTAGTTGGTGATAATGGACTCGCGACATCCGCAGCGGCCCACCTCGTGCTTCTTAAGAGAGGCGGAGATGATGGACCCGCTTGAACCACCCTCTTCTTCCCCATGAGGATGATGGGTTTGGAAAGGTGTTAGAAAGATGAAAAGATGATTGTAGAAGGATTAGAAATTGATAGAGGGTTATATGAAGGAAGATGAAGAAAGGGGAATGGAGATGAAGAAAGGGTTAGGAAAATGAGGGTTTGAAAGATGGAAATAAGGGTTGTGGAAGATGTGGATAGTGGGTTTGGAAGTTGAGTGATTAGAAGAAGAAGGTTTTTGTGAAGGAAGATGAAGAAAGGGGAAGGGTTTAGAATAAAGGGTTAGGAAAGTGAGGGTTTGAAAGATGGAAATGAGGGTTGTGGAAGATGTGGATAGTGGGTTTGGAAGTTGAGAGATTAGAAGAAGAGAGGGTTTTTGTGAAGGAAGATGAAGAAAGGGGAAGGGTTTACAAGAAAGGGTATGGAATATGAGGGTTTGGGCGTGTGGGAGAGAGTAAATAGTCTCTTTATGTGGGACCCACGATGGGACCCACTTGAAATTTAAAAAAAAGGGAGGGGTCCGGGCGGCAGTATCGCACCCGTGCGACATTACCGTACCCCGGCGATACTACTGTCGGACCTCCAAATTGCGGAGGTACTACTACTGGTTCGGTAGCACTGCCGCTCGTCCCCTTATTGATTTTATGTTTCAATGGGCCCGACACTCTAAAATACAGTTTTTGTGAGCCCCACAATCAATGTACAAGGTTTTTGTTTGCCCCATACTCATGAAATTCAGTTTTGGTGGGCTCCACACTCAATGTACATGATTTTGGGTAATATGTGTCTTTAGGTATAGGTTTAGAAGATTAGTAAGGTTTGCAAACTGAAATATGAGTGGGGCAAACTAGAAAATCAGCGGGGGAAACATGGAATTGAGCGGGGCAAGCTAGAAAATCCATTGTATGTGTCCCACTTGGATGAGGAGTCACACCAATTTTTAGCTGCATCCTAAACTCAGGTGAGCCTAACCAAGTGCTCTTAGATGTTTTAATTGTGATTTTACATGGTTTCAAATGGTGTGGCCCACTTGAGTTTCGGATACGGCTGATTTTTAGGTGTTCTATAAACTAGAGAGGACCCACCAAATGAATTGTGTGGATGTCCTAAATAGATCACGGTAGGGCCCCAGTTTAGCTACATACGATGTGATGGTAGCTCTGAGTATCGCGAATAAAATTAATAATATCATTTGTAAGTATGTCTTTCAAAAAATACTTAAATCTCCATCTCCCCCTTTTCTTCTTACAAACCAATCTCTCTCTCTCTCTCTCTCTCTCTCTCTCTCTCTCTCTGATGGTGGAAATGGAAGCGGTTCTTGAGGTTCACCTTGAGGTTGAGGATCCTGTTCAGGTAGTGAACGGGAACCTGCTAAGAACGGGTTTACTTCAAGTAGGATTTCTTGCCATCGGTGTGAGTGGAGCCTTGATCTCCGATCTCTCGATTAACACTCTCACCGGACTCTACGTCTTTCTAATGTATGCATTTTGTTCATTGGATTACTGCTACTACTGACAGAAGCATTCCCCTCCTTAATCTCCATGACCACTACTAAAAGGATGATCTTTATAGCCATGTTACTAATCTACGTTGGACTAGCAGTCAAGATGAGGCTTCATCTCTCATCTCTGGCAGCAAAGCATGAAAATCAGCGGGGCAAACTGAAATATGGGCGGGGCAAACTAGAAAATCAGCAGGAAAAATTGAAATATGAGTGAGGCAAACTAGAAAATCAGTGGGGGAAACTAGAAAATCAGCGGGGCAAACTGAAATATGAGTGGGGCAAACTAGAAAATTAGCGGGGGAAACTAGAAAATTAGTGGGGCAAACTGAAAAATGAGCGGGGCAAACTAGAAAAATCTTTAGGCAAGCATGAAAATGAGCGGGGCAAGAAGTAAAATGAGCGGGTCAAGCATGAAAATGAGCGGATCAAGCATGAAAATGAGCGGGGCAAACATGAAAATGAGCGGGGCAAGCAATAAAATGAGCGGGGCAAGAAGTAAAATGAGTGGGTCAAGCATGAAAATAAGTAGGGCAAACATGAAAATGAGTGGAGCAAACTAGAAAATGAGCGGGGCAAACATGAAAATGAGCAGGTCAAGCATGAAAATGAGCGGGGCAAGAAGGAAAATGAGCGGGTCAAGCATGAAAAGGAGTGGGTCAATCTCAAGCATTGAATTCCATGTGCATTGAACTTGATCGATGAGCATAGCGAGACAAACTGCAAATTACATGGATAAAGTATAAAGTTCATTTCATCATCCACCAAAATTACAAAGTATGCTATACATCATAACTTACAATTCCGGTGAATATGCAGAAAAATTCCAAAGTATGCTATCCACCAAAATTACAAAGTATGTATACATCAAAACTTACAAAGTATGCTAAACATCAAAACTTACAATGTATATTCAACGATGTATATAATATAATGTATACAAAATCTTTCCACAATTCATCCTATGCACTGGACAAATATCATCTACAAAATAGAGACGAGCAATAATATGCTATTGACTTCCTCCAATCAGCGGTGAATTTTTGCATGTCTGTTCTCGCCAAGGTGAGACCGCTATACAAAATGTCGATGTATTTTATTACGAATATACCGCAGTCATAACCATTGTCCTACTTCGGCGCAGATTCATCGACTCTGACGGTCCACTTCTTCCGTTCAAGCGCAACGCTGTCCCCAGTGGCATAAAAGAGAATTGTGAGTGCATCAGTCATCTTCTTCATATTCTACTTGTACTTCGGCATTAGATTTGTACATAAGCTATCCACAACAATAATTTCTCTTACTCTAGGATAGATGACCAGCAAAAACCAATGTGAATTTTTATGATTTATATGCGTATAGACCTGTTCATGATTCACGAAATAATATATTAGTCAAAACATGATAGAACACATAACAGTAAGAGATGATGTTCTGTGATGAGTGCATTACCCATTCATAACACTAAATTGCTTTGGCCTATGGTTTAACTCACTGCTTGACAATTGCGTAGGCCGTACTCAGCTGACCTATTAACACGGCCCGTTCTGACGCTGATTTGGAGGCCCGGTATGCATTCAAAACTAGCAAACACCCTTCAAGGCTTTGCTGTTACAAATATGATCAAAGTTCAATACATGTAAGAATAATAAATTTTCAAACAGATTAAGGATTAGCGAAATAAACAGTTACCGTACAATACGTAGGATAGAACTTGCAATCCTGAAGATATGCTATTGAAAGGTCATTATGCCTTTTCTCAAGGAACTCGATGTATTTGTCGATAGCCTAATCAACAGGATAGTACGATTTCATCAAAAATTAATATAACAATTAATTATATGTCAATCAAGGCATATAGAGAATAAATTAGTAATGCTTACCTCGCTATTAACCCACACATCCTTTATCCATATCATACTGAACCATTTCCTTGCTGCCATGGCCTTATTTGCTTCATACCAGTCCTTTGCATCTTTCACCTCCTGTGCGGCTAGTATCCTGAAAGGATCTATCTGTAGAGGAAAATCGGATAAGTAGCAAAAGCTATTACTTGCTCAGGTTAGGGAACCGCCCCAGGGGTTGTATCAAATGCAGACATGGACAAGTACGAAGAAATCTCGTAATATGACGGCTTCGGTATCCTTTTTGTTCTCCTTTCATAAACGGGATGAGAAGTGGATGCATTCAATACATTACCTTTGACATTACTATACGATTGCACATCCAAATCCCCATGTCCAAGTTCTTTATCTTCAATATCATTTACTTCCCTTCTCTTTCTCAACTCCTCACCCTCCATCACAAAACATCCCCTCTGTGTACGACTGCATTCCTTCTCCTTCATAAACTTCTCCCTCTCATTCGCTAACTTTTCCTTGTCCTCGAAAAATAAATCCTTCTCCCTCTTCAATTGTTCTTTCTCTTTCAGTAACGTCTCCCTCTGAGCAAACATTGCTTCTTTCCTTTTCATCTCTTCCTTCTCTTCTCTCAATTTGTCCCTCTTCTTCTTCGATTCCTCTCTCTCCTTCTTCAACTCTTCCCTCTCAATCTGAAATTCCTCCATAAAAACAACATTCTTCATAATACCCCTCCTCGGTGTCTCTCCCTCCACGCCTTTCTTATCGTTATCATCTGACTCCTCATCCTCCTCATAATCAATCTCATTACTCTCCTCATCATCTTCCTGGGTCTCGGTGAGCTACAAAATGTATAGATGGATATATAAGAGTAAGGATAACTTTACAATGACGGAAAAATTATAGTTCATTTTTCATAACATCTTACCTGAAAACTGTCACGCACCGAGCGAACGACATCCGTTTTCCATTCTTGTAGCGTTGGTTCTAATTTCATTACTACTGATGTCTGCAAAAGAACAAAGAGTAATGTTAAATAAATAAGCGTATACGTCAACTTAAGCAAAGTAAGTACCAGATATATATATATATATATAAACTTACATCTTTACTCTCGAAAATAACATGTATTCTGTTATACCTCCAACATTTTCAGCCTCGATATTGAATGAAGAATGGAATTTGATGGGGAACATACGAAACAATACACACTTGTAGGGCCGGTAATATCTCCACTGTACATACAAGTTAGAATGAAATTGCACCAGGTTTAAAATCCAAAATTGACTATGGAGGGAAAACATATAGAAAATAAAAGGTGTTCTTACTTGTAGAGGAAGGACGCAACCACATACAGTGTACCGAGGGGAACTTGATGCGGCAACGGCAGATTCGATTCCATACGACATTGTATAGTATCCCAAACTACCCCAGTGATCATATAGAAATCATCTAACGAGTCCACCAGGTGAATATAATCCAAGTTACACATGGTTTTCGGTTCAGTTCCCCTAAGAAAGCACTCTACAATTAAAAGTAGGGCAACCTTCACGATGTCCTCATGCTTATTGGTGTCAACTAATCTCTTAAACACATCCATTAGGTGCTTCTTTAAGACTAGATATTCTTTGAAGTATTTGTCTATTAGTGTACTCGTAGTGCAACGATTCTTCGGTACAATAAGATCTTCAGTCTTAAGACCAGTAATAAGGGCGAAGTCCATATCCGAAAACTGCAATCACCTCCCCATGATCTTACATACTGAATCACCTTTGTATCTTAATAAAAGAACGTGAAATAGAGCCCCTATAAATTTAAAGGATGTAACATGCAATAGAAATGAGAAAGAGGATTGCTTAAACAGATTTAGGCGACTATTGTATTTCTCCACTCCACCCTTCACCTTGTCAAACCACTATGTCAGTGTACACCTAGATGTTGGGTTGGAGATTATGGCAGAATATTCGTCGCTTACAGAGATGAATTGAAAAACATATCAAACATAAAATTCACAAGATAAACATAGTGTACAAAATCAGACATAATTGAAAACAATGTAGCATTTCACTAATTTGAACAAGCTTCATATGAAATAGAAATAGAAATTGAGTGGAGAAATACTGAAAATTGTGCGAGATAAACTATTAACACAAGCTATAAATTGAACGGGGCAAACTGCAAATTGAGCGAGGTAAAGTGAATTTTGAACAAGGCAAGCTAGACATTTTACCGAGTTTAACGTTGGCCAGATTAACAAGAAGATGTTATTTGCAACTAGTTTTGTTGGTAGTTAATTGGTCACATTTTCTTCATGAAAATGGGTTGGTCACATTTTCTTCATGAAATTGTCACAATTTCTTCATCAAGCTATTTATGTGTTTCAATAGAAGAGAGTTATCCTCTTCAAAGAAGCACGCAAATACCTCGTTACGAAAACATGAAAGTGAACGAGGCAAACTTGAATTTCAGCGGGAGAAACATGAAGTTGAGGAGGGCAAACTAGAAAATCAGCGGGGTAAACTACAAATTTAGCAGGGCAAACTACAAATTCAGCAGGGCAAACTAGAAAATCAGCGGGGCAAACTAGAAAATCAGCGGGGTAAGCATGAAATTGAGCGGGGTAAACTAGAAAACCAGCAGGGCAAACTGGAAAATCAGTGGGGCAAACATGAAATTGAGCGGAGCAAACTAGAAAATTAGTGGGGCAAACTAGAAATTCAGTGGGACAAACTGGAAAATAAGTGGGGCAAACTACAAATTGAGCGGGGCAAGCATGAAATTGAACGGGGCAAACTACAAATTGAGCGGGGCAAACTAGAAATTCAGCGGGGTAAGCATGAAATTGAGTAGGGCAAACTAGAAAATCAGCGGGGCAAACTGAAAAATCAGCAGGGCAAATATGAAATTGAGCGGGGCAAACTAGAAAATCAGCGGGGCAAACTAGAAATTTAGGGGGGCAAACTGGAAAATCAGCGGGGCGAACATGAAATTGAGTGGGGGAAACTAGAAAATCAGTAGGGCAAACTAAGAAATCAGCAGGGCAAACATGAAAATGAGCGGGATAAACATGAAATTCAACGGGGCAAACTTAACAAATAATTTCATGGCTTGAGCCAAAAAATCTAAACATATCCAATGTTCAAATGGACCACACCACATGAAATTTTGAATTGAACTTCTAATGTTGATCATTTCTTAGGGGCCACAGAAGTTTTGGATCAAGCTTATAATTATGTTTTTTTATTAATCCATGTCTGTATGATCTTATGAATAGGTTTGATAACAAACAAACATCACTGTTGGGCCGACTATGGTTTCGACGGTTGAAATCATTATGCTCACTGTTTCCCATGGTATAATCCACTTGATCTTTTGATATGCTTCAATTTGGGGCTAAACCCCTTAAAATAAATGAAAAAATGGATGGACGGCGTGGATATACTACATACATTCAATGTGGGCCCAACTGAGTTTACTTAGTACAATGGGAGCGTACTAACTAACTCAGTACACAATTTGATTACGCTTGCTACGCCCCACAATGATGTTTTATTTGTAATATATCATGTTCATCAGATTATGTAATACCCTTCTATTTTCATCGGAATATGTATACACCAAAACCACATATGTGGAAGGGAACCTCGACATTGAAGGAGGGAACCTAGACCTTCAGTGAGACAAATATGAAATTGAACAGGGCAAACATGAAATTCAGCGGGGGAAACATCAAATTCAGTGGGAAAAACATTATATTCAGCGGGGACAATAAGAATTTGATCGGGGCAAACTTGATTTTCAGCGGGGGAAACATGAAATTCAGCAGGGCAATTCATGAAATTCAGCGGGGCAAACATGGAATTGAGTGGGGCAAACTGAAAATTGAGCGGGGTAAATATGAAATTCAGTGGGGAAAACATGAAATTCAGTGGGGCAAACTAAAAAATCAGCGGGGCAAACATGAAATTGAGCGGGGGAAACATGAAATCAGAGGGAATACATGGAATCGAGCGGGGTAAACTAAAAAATGAGCGGAGCAAATATGAAATTCAGCAGGGGAAACATGAAATTCAGCGGGGTGAGCTAGGAATTCAGCGGGACAAACTAGAAAATCAGCGGGGCAAACTAGAAAATCATTCTGCCCACTATTTCTCATGGTATGATTTACTTGATCTTTTAATATGCTTCAATTTGGGGCTCAACCCCTTAAAATAGATGGAAAAATGGATGGACGGCGTGGATATACTGCATACATTCAATGTGGGCCCAACTGAGTTTAAAATATACCTGTGCTGGGGTCCTTACTCTTACTCGAGTGGTAAACTCTTAAGAGTTTCAACTCCCGATCAAGGGTTTGAGTACCATAGGTGGTGAAATTTCACTAGCGTGAGTGTGTGGGGTGTGTGTGCATGTGTAATAATAAATTTATATATATATATATATATATATATATATATATATATATACACACACACCTGTGCTACGTGCTTTCTTCACTGGATCGACCATTTTCAGAAGACACTACAAGAAAGAGGGTTTTTAGCGATGAAACATTTCGTTGCTAAAAGTGACTTTTAGCGACGAAATAAATTTTCATCGCTAAAAGTTCACTTTTAGCGACGACACTTTTAGCGACAAACATTTTCATAGCTAAAAATCGTGGATTAGACTTTTAGCGATGAAACTTTTCGTCGCTAAAGGCTCCATACATTTTTTAAAAACATACGAGTGGATTACTTTTATCTACGAAAATTTTTGTTACTAAAAATCCTGTATGAGACTTTTAGCGACGAAAATTTTCGTTGCTAAATGCTCCAAACATTTTTTACTTTTAGAGACGAAAATTTTTGTCGCTAAATACCCCAAACATTTTCTCAACAAATACGAATAAATTACTTTTAGCTACGAAAATTTTGGTAGCTAAAAATCCTGTATGAGTTTTTTGGGATGAAAATGTTTGTCGTTAAAGGTTGTGAACAGATTTTGAAAAAAATCCACTGGTTTACTTTTAAATATGAAACATTTCGTAGCTAAAAAAATGCAAATGCAACTTTTAGCGACGAAAATGTTCGTTGCCAAAGGCTGTAAACAGTTTTTTTTTTTTTTTTTTTTTTAAATCAAATGGATTACTTTTAGGTACGAAACTTTTCGTAGCTAAAAAAAGTGGATGAGACTTTCAGTGACGAATATTTTCGCTGCTAAAGGCTATGTACAATTCATCAAACAGATCAGAAGGTTTACTTTTAGCTACGAAATTTTTCGTAGCTACAAAGCATGGATTAGACTTTTAGCGACGACTAATTTCATCGCTAAAGGGTGTGAACAGTTTCCGGAGGTTTACTTTTAGCTATGAAAATTTTCGTAGCTAAAAAACATTGATGGGACTTTTAGTGACGAAAATGTTCATCTCGAAAGGCTATAAACAGCTTTCGAAGCAAAACCAAAGGTTTACTTTTGGCTACGAAAAAATTCGTAGCTAAAAAACCTGTATGGGACTTTTAACAATGAAAATTTTCATCGCTAAAGGGTTTCTTTTTTTTTTTTTTTATAATAATATTTCATTTAAAATATCTTGATATACACCTGTTAGAATATAATTCATCATATTCTTCCTAATATACACCTGTTATATAATATATTTCATCATATTCATATTCATATTCACATCCATCTAAACCCAAACTACGTAAATCCATCCAGACATAAACTACATTCATCCAAACACAAACAATCCTATGGAAAAAAATAAATGAAAAGAGAAAGAACATATGAGTGGTGATCCAGAGAAATGAAAAGAAAAACAACATTAACCTAAACCTAAACCTATAACCTACACTTATAGGTTTAGGTTTTAGGTTTAGGTTATAAGTTTAGGTTATAGGTTATAGGTTATAGGTTAGGGTTTAGGTTATAGGTTTTGGTTTAGGTTAAGGTCATAGGTTTTGGTTTAGGTTTAGGTTTAGGTTTAGGTTTTGGTTTTGGTTTTAAGTTTAGGTTAAGGTTATAAGTTTAGTTTATAGTTTATAGGTTATAGGTTAAGGTTTAGGTTATAGGTCTTAGTTTAGGTTTAGGTTATAGGTTTTGGTTTAGGTTAAGGTTTAGGTTTTGGGTTTAGGTTAAGGTTATAGGTTAAGGTTAAAGGTTTAGGTTAGGATTAGGTTTAGGTTATAGGTTATAGGTTATAGCTTTGGGAATTGAGAATAGGTTAAGGTTTACGTTTAGGAAATCGGGTTCGGGTTCGGGATCGGGTTTGGGTTTTCAAGTTTAGGTTTAGGTTTAGGTTAGGGAGTTGAGATTAGGATTTGGTGTAGGTTTAGGTTTAGGAATTTGAGAATAGGTTAAGGTTTAGGTTTAAGAAATGGGTTCGGGTTCTGGATCGGGTTTAGGCCTGATTTTCATGTTTAGGTTTAGGTTTAGGTTAGGGAGTTGAGATTAGAATTTGGTGTAGGTTTAGCTTTAGGGAATTGAGAATAAGTTAAGGTTTTAGGTTTAGGTTTAGGTTTTAGCTTACAGGTTTATGTTTTGATTTTAGGTTTAGGTTAAGGTTATAACTTTAGGTTATAGGTTATATGTTATAGGTTTTGGCTTAGGTTTTGGTCTAGGTTTAGGTTTTAGTTTATAGGTTTAGGTTAAGGTATAGGTTTTGGTTTCGGGTTTAGGTTAAGGTTCTAGGTTTTGGTTTAGATTAAAGTATAGGTTTTGGGTTTAGGTTAAGGTTATAGGTTTAAGTTAGGTTTAGGTTTAGGTTATAGCTTTGGGAATCGAGAATAAGTTAAGGTTTAGGTTTAAAAATAGGGTTCGGGTTCGGGTTCGGGTTTAGGTTTGGGTTCAAGTTTACGTTTAGGTTTAGAAATAGGGTTCGGGTTCGGGTTCGAGATCGGGTTTAGGTTTAGGTTTTCAAGTTTACGTTTAGGTTTAGGTTAGGGAGTTGAGATTAGGATTTGGTGTAGGTTTAGGTTTAGGGATTTGAGAATAGGTTAAGGTTTAGGTTTATGAAATCGTGTTACATTTGGGTTTTAGGTTTATGTTTAGGCTATAGGTTTAGGTTAAGGTTTATGTTTAGGTTATAGGTTTTGGGATTTGAGAATAGGTTTAGGTTATAAGTATAGGTTTAGGTTATAAGAATAGGTTTAGGTTTAGGTTTTATGTTTAGGTTTAGGTTATAGGTTTAGGTTTAGGTTATAAGTGTAGGTTATAGGTTTAGGTTTTAAGTTTAAGTTATAGGTTAAGGTTTAGGTTTAGGTTTAGGTTATATAGGTTTAAGTTATAGGTTAAGGTTTAGGTTTAGGTTATATGTTTAGGTTTGGGTTTAGGTTATAGGTTATAGGTTTAGGTTTAGGTTTTAGGTTTAGGTATAGGCTTAGCTTATGGGTTATATGTTTAGGTTTAGGTTTAGGTTTAGGTTATAAGTTTTGGAATTTGAAAATAGGTTTAAGTCATAGGTTATAGGTTTAGGGTGTGGTTTAGGTTAAGGGTGTGGTCCCTGCAAATACAGATATAAACACAGCCTGTCCAAATGGCTAGGTCCCTCTAATGCTGTCCATAGGAAATGGACAGTTTCATCATAGTTATAACAGTGGTTCCCACCTTCCAGGGACCCCCGCTCATCCAGATAGCTCTGACGCACATCCGGGTCTGCTCCATTAATTTCGAACAAATATACAAACACGGCCTGTCCAAATGGTTAGGCCCCTCCAATGTTTTTCATAGGAAATGGACAGCTTCATCATGGTCATAACAGCGGTTCTCACCTTCTAGAGACCCCCGCTCATCCAGATAGCTCCGACGCACATCCGGGTCTACTCCATTAATTTCGAGCAAATACATAAACATGACCTGTCCAAATGGCCAGGCCCCTCCAATGTTGTCCATAGGAAATTGACAGCTTCATCATGGTCCTAACAGCGGTTCCCACCTTCCAGGGACCCCCACTCATCCGGATAGCTTTGACGCACATCCGAGTCTGCTCCATTAATTTTAAGCAAATACATAAACACGGTCTGTCTAAATGGCCAGGCCACTCCAATGCTGTCCATAGAAAATGAACAACTTCATCATGGTCATAACAGCAGTTCCCACCTTCCAAGGACCCCCACTTAACATCCGGATAGCTCCAACGCACATCCAGGTCTGTTCCATCAATTTTGAGCAAATACATAAACACGGCCTGTCCAAATGGCCAGGCCACTCCAATGTTATCCATAAGAAATGAAAAACTTCATCATGGTCATAACAGTGGTTCTCACCTTCCAGGGACCCCCACTCAACATCTGGATAGCTCCGACTCACATCCGGGTCTGCTTCATCAATTTCGAGCTAATATATTTAAAAACAAGCTAGGCATCTATTTTTTTGTTGATGAGAACCAATCTTCCAGACTATTTATCACGCAGTCCTTACAATGGAATATTCCATCTATACATCTATTGACTAATAAATGAGATCCAATCTTCCAGACTATTCATCAGGCCATCCACACAAGAAGCAATCCCCAATCTATAGGAATTCAACATCTATAAAATAAAAAATTTCAACTTAGAATACAAAATTCAAAGAAGAAGAAGAAATCACTTGAAATGTATATGCTTAGAATACAACTTCTAAAAGTCCTCTATTTATCATGACTCAAGTAAATCTAATTAGGAGTTCCTTGCCATCCAATCTTTAGCTATCTTTTCCCAGCCTATTGATGTATTTTTTTCTTAATAGTCTTTTACGGGATATGAATTGACAGATTAAGAGATTCTATTTATAAGATTTTTGGAGCATCCTCCATCTATTGTGGAGCCTATTAAATTAAAGTTTGGATCTCAAAACTATTGGGTTTAACTTGTAGTTCACATCAAAACACTTGGACCAAATGCACTAGGAACTTATACTTCCTGTTTTATCCATGATTAGTTTTCAAAGTTAAGTATATGCTTCAATTCTTTTATAGATTTAAGTAACCAAATTCTAGCACATAACTTTCAGGTTTTAACTACCATGTGCATTGTTTGCCTACAAAATGTTGGTTGAAAGTTGAAATAAGAAGCAATTTCTTTACAGTGTAGGCCTGAGAAGGCTTCCACAAAATTTTCATTTTTAGGTATCATATACACTGCATAACTTAAAAGGGGGTGTTCCTGTATCAAGCCCACATTTTATCAATCAAACCGTTTATCTGGGTCAGATTAAAAGCCTCCTCTACTAGAAAATCCTAGCCAATCGATTGGGGGGCATTTTCACATTGAGCATAAACAGTTGGTAGGATTTCTCACCATATAGTGCGGTATATCAGATGAACTGCTTGGATCACCAAATGATTGTCCAAACTAAAACACTGCTAATTAGGGAAAAATATTTTACATTTCCTTTTCTTGAGGAACTGTACCATGCATGAGCCAGCTCAACTGCATTTTGATCTGGGGGGAAGATCATTTCAAGCATTTCAGATAGTTTGCATACATGCCCTGCCATCAAGGATCAATGGACAATGGACAAAAGGATCTCCTCCATAGAACAATCCCAGCCATCCAATCTAACAACTTATTTTTTTTCTTTTCCTCAACTGGATACGGACAAAGAAAATCAGATCTTAAAAATAACATAATTAAAATTTATTTTTATTTTTATTTTTTAAAATTTAAAAAAATAATAAATAAATAAAGAAGAAGAAAGCTACCTGATTGAAGGAGAGAGATGGAAACGGATGGAAGGGAGCTCTTTTCGGTAGAGAAATTAACAGAGAAAAGTCATTGAAATTGCTTCTTTCAGATTCCATTTCATCTCAAAACACCAAAAGAAAAAGATACTTAGGTTTGGGTTTAGGTTATAGGTTATAGGTTATAGGTTAAGGTTTAGGTTTAGGTTTAGGTTTGGGTTATAGCTTTAGGTTTGGGTTTGGGTTATAGGTTATAGGTATAGGTTATAGGTTTAGGGATTTGAGAATAGGTTTAGGTTATAGGTTTTGAGATTTGAGAATAGGTTTATAACCCGAACCCGAACCTGAACCCGAATTCCTAAACTTATAACATAAACCTATTCTCAAATCCCTAAACCTATAACCTAAACCTATTCTCAAATCCCTAAACTTATAACCTATAACCTAAAACCTAAACTTGAAAACCCAAACCTAAACCCGATGCCGAACCCGAACCCGATTTCCTAAACCTAAACCTTAACCTATTTTCAATTGTTTCCTCTCATGTGGCTCATCTGAGTGTCAGATACATCTCAGTTTTGGTCGTATGTCCTAAAATGAGCTTCAAAAAGCGTATTGACGGAGTGGATTTTTCTCAAACACCGAGTTAGGCCCCACCCAGCATGCTTGTGCTAGAACTTCTTGGAAAGGCTTTTAGCAGGAAACTAGTGTCGAAGGAAATCTCACTACTCGTTGGGCAAATCAAATCACCGCACTAATTTCTCTTCCTCCGTTGGGGCAAAAGTCACCTCGTCACCATTTCTCTCTCTCTCTCTCTCTCTTTAAAATGTACTCATTCTAGAGTGAGCGGCGGTGCAAGCTTTGCGTGTGAGTTTGATTTCAACCTTCGTAGCGTCACTCGCAAGCATGAATCTTTTTACTAGATTTACAGCGAAAATGAAAGTTGATGGTGAAATTTTTTCAAAGGTCCCTTTGGGTTTTATTAAAGAAGATGATGACAATCTTATTGAAGAAGATGGTGAAACCTTAACCTATAACCTAAACTTAATTCACTTAACTTAAACTTACACCTTAACCCAAACTTTCAACCCGAACCAAAACCGAACTTAAACCCGAATTCCTAAACCTATAACCTAAACCTATTCTCAAATCCCAAAACCTATAACCTAAACCTAAACCTATAACCTAAACCTAAACCTAAACGTAAACCTAAACCTAAAGCTGTAACCTAAAATCTATAACCTTAACCTAAACCTATAACCTAAACCTAAACCCTTAACCTATTCTCAAATCCCTAAACCTAAAACCTAAAACCTAAAACCTAAAACCTAAACTTGAAAACCCAAACCTAAACCTGATCCCGAACTCGAACCCGATTTCCTAAACCTAAACCTTGACCTATTCTCAATTGTTTCCTCTCGTGTGGCCCCATATTAGAGGAATAACTTGATTATGAATAGCTTGTGAATTTTTATCTGAAGACGGTCCAACATAATTTTTTGAAGCACTCCCTTCAAATACTAGCTTTAACCAGCTGATGATGTTTTTTATTCCAGTACCATGTGCCACTTGTTTGCCATAGATCTACAATTATTCTTAGCTGTCGAAAATCTCCCTAACGAAGGAACAATGCACATAAGAGTTCGCAACTAGATTGTTAGCGGAACGTTTTGAAGATAACGATCAACACAACTGAATGGAAAACAATCTCTTAAGTTTACACTAAGAAGATCCAAAAATAATTCCAAACCTGATTTGCCAACTCGTTTCCACATAGGAGATGATGAATGCTCTCCACTTGAGGTATCCAAACAACATTGACATTTAGGGGGTGTTTGAATCGTAAGTTACTTTGGATAGGCTACTTATGCCATAAGTAGCTTGTCTTGGCTTCTACTTATTTAGTTGATAAGTATATTTGGTAACGACCATACTTATCAATAAAAAAGTAAAAAAACATGTTTGGTTTCCAACATCATAAGCAATTATCCCCCAAGTTTGTTTGGCCCCCCTCACATCCACCATCCATCATACTTATCAATCATAATCAATTATTCCACAGGTTTAGGTTTCACCATCTTCTTCAATAAGATCGTCATCATCTTCTTCAATAAAACCCGGAGTGACCTTTGGAAAAATTTCACCATCGACTTTCATTTTCGCTGCAAATCTAGTAAAAAGATTCATGCTTGCGATCTTGCTACGAAGGTCGAAATCAAACTCACTCACAGAGCTTGCACTGCCGCTCACTCTAGAATGAGTACATTTTAGAGAGAAATATAGAGAAATGGTGGCGAGGTAACTTTTGCCCCTCTTGAGGAAGAGAAAAAACAAGTTTACCTTGTATAAAGAGAATTCTTGCTAACTGAACCCTTTAAAGCCGATTGGAATTGTTGATCTGATGGGCCACCACGATAATGTGGCCACATATCCCTAATCACAGGGATAAGATGATCTTAGACGTCGTGTCAGTCGCCTGAAAATATATTGTTAAGAGTGTGTGGGGGTAGAGATTAAACTAAGTAGCTGATGGACGAGGCGAAGTGAAATGAGTGCAATGGCTGCTGAGATGAACATCTGTCAACATTCAATAGATGAAATTTGGGGTCCGGGGTGAAGCTAGTCCTAACAATGAATAACCAGATGTAACATGGGAATCTGTTGTGCCTGAATGATGAGCATGTGCCTATATACAAATTTCTACAGTTCAATCGAGCTGAAATGTGTAATGTGAATGGGATCATGCACTTTAGGAGATTTTTCTGTGCCATCCATTGCATTTGCAAAATAAAGGAATAAATTTGCAGATAATCAAAATTCTAGAGTGTACAATATGATTAAAGAAAATGCCATTACTTTAACCAAAACCTATAGCAACCCACTGAGACGCAAGCCCAAAAGTCTGTTGATTTCATGGGCCCTGCCATGATGTATGTGTTTTATCCACATCAGCCATCTTATTTTCCAGCTCAGTTTAAGGCATGAGTAAAAAAAAATGAGGTAGATTCAAAGCTCAATTAGACCACACCACAGGAAACAGTGGGGGTGTAAAGGAGATTATAAAATTATGATGAAGGACACAGATCCCATCACAAAATAGTTGACCTGCTAAGCATTGGGTTCTTAGGATTACTTTCAACAGATCAACTGTAACACATAAACCGATGTCTCATTCAAAACCATGAGGCTGCTTCAAAATGATTGACTCACAATGCAGTAATTGACTCAAGTCATAGAAACACCACTCTATTTTTCCCCAGTTTTCTCTTTTTCTTCTTCAAATGGTATATCCCAAATCTATCTAAACAACAACTAAAAAATACAACATGGTTTATCACAGAATAGCATTTTTTCAGAAGTAATATCTCAAAATACTGTAGAAAAACAAAAGCTCTAAATTGATTTTCAGACTCTAACTTAACTGTTTTTTTAGGAAAGCCCTAATACATTTTTCTATAGATCTAGATAACAGGGAGACTCAAAATTTTGGGGGAAAAAATAATGAATCTTGTTCCGGTACTAAGATTTGAACCTATTTCTCCTAAAATCCTTCTCCAGTTACAAATTTACAGGAAACGGAAACAAAATCCAGTATTATATCCTCTGGTAAGAAATTCCAGCCACTATTCAAATCACATATGCTCAAGGAGACTACACCACATAAATAGTGAGGATTGTTGCCTACTGCTTAAAATTGCTTGACGTCATCATGCTAATATTTATATTTTTCCCTTCATTCACTTCTATGTGACCTTATCATATTTCATAATCTATCATCCAAAAAACAAAAAGCATGTCATTCTAGTTCAAAAACAGAAATTTCATCCTATATACATGTCATGTTCGTTGCCAAGATATATATATATATATATATATATATATATATATATATATATATATTCATCTATTGGGTTGTAGCTCACCCTATAGTTGTAAAAAAATCTTCTACCATTTTTCCTGCTTCATAATCTCACAATTCCTACAAACTTTGGGCTTGAAAATGGTTATTTACTACTAGTTTCTGCATTCACTCCCACACCCACTTCCTACTATTTTTAGCAGCAAAGGTTCAACTTGAGTGATTAAGATATCCATCAGTTATATGTATTCAAGAGGAAATATCCACATTCGCTGAAAAAGGCTACGGATTGGTGGCTAGGATCTCTCAATCTTGGGAGATTTTTTTAGTTTGGTGCATCCATGGTGCACCATCCACAACACAACAGACCGATGATCTGGATCAGTGAACCATGGCCCCACTTATACAAACTGAAAACCTGATTACACTGCATTAACTTTAGGTCGGGGATCAAATATTTCCTTAACATTCTATCAGCTATTTTGGACCGCATAGGTTCAGTTGTGTATTAGATCCAACTCCCTAAATCCCTAAATCCCTAAATCCCCAAATCCCTAAATCCTTAAATCCACAAATCCCTAAATCCCCAAATAGTTTCAATCGGTATTGAGATTGAGAGAGAGAGAGAGAGAGATACCTCATAGTCAACCGAGATTTAGAGGAAGAGAACAACTTCTTGTTTGAGTTGGAGCCCCGATCACGAGTCCACGTCTAAAATAGGGTACCCGAGCTCTGAGGAGAGAGAGAGAGGGTGCGAGAGAGAGAGGGAGCGGTTGAGAGAGGACCGAGAGAGAGAGAGAGAGAGAGAGAGAGAGAGAGAGAGTGTGTGTGTGTGTGTGTGTGTGTGCGAGAGTGAGAGAGAGCACCAAGAGAGAGAGAGAGAGAGCATGCGGTTGAGAGAGGACCGAGAGAGAGAGAGAGTGCGAGAGAGTGACAGAGTGAGAGAGATTGAGAGAGTGAGAGAGGACAGAGACCTGTTAAGGGAAACGGATTGGCTACTCGTGCTGACACCAGCGCCAAGGGCTGGTGGTCGGTGCTCTGTGGGCCCCACTATGATGTATGTGTTTCATCCCTACCGTCCATCTATTTTTCCATCTCATTTTATGGTATAAGACAAAAAATGAGGTATATCCCAATCTCAACTGGACCACATTATATGAAACAGTGTTGAATGAGCGTCGACCATTAAATACCTTTTGGGGGCCATATAAAGTTTTGGATCAATCTGATATTATTTTTTTTACCTGCATCTGGGCTTGTATGACCTAATCAACAGATTGGATGTCAAATAAAAAGTACAGTGGGCCTTAGGAGGGTTTTAATGGTGGATATCCAATCACTATTGTTTTCATGTGGTGTGGTCCACCTGAGATTTATATCCCTCTCATTTTTGGTATCAAGCCCTAATATGATATGTAAAAATGGATGAACGGCATGGATGAAACACATACATCATGGTGGGACCCATAGAGCATCGACCATCAGCCACGGGTCTGGTGTCAAGGGCTAAGGTATTTGGCAGGATAATCTAGACGACATGCCCCACCTGATGGCGGCGTTGAATGTCTCCATAAGCACATTTAGGGCGTGTTTGGATCGCAGGCCCAGAACGTACAGTATTGTGTTTGCATAAAATATTACATTAACATATGTTTAAATCGGATTTAAAATCCGATATACACTTGCCGCCCTAAGTACGTCTCCGAACTGAAACGAGCGGGCATGCGTCACTGCTCTTACATCTTCTCATATCAGGCATTAAGGTGGCCCAAGACTTTTTTAACGGTGGGTGTTCAATCACCCAACTGTTTCTTATGGTATTCTCCACGTAAGCATTGGATATACTTTATTTCTGGGTTAGTGTCATAGAATGAGATGAAAAAAAAAAGATGAACTACATGAATATAAAATAAATACACCAATGTGGGCCCCATGAGCTCACCGTGTTGGGTGAGTGCTTGTTTTCTTTTCCTAATAGCTGCAAATGAGCCATCAATATGTGTCAGAGATTGTTGGTGGAACACGGGATTGCCGCCCATTTGACTTTCATGTGTTTTTATACACTTTAAAAATCCTAGGACTCACCAAGATGAATATGTCATATCCATGCCTTTCATTTTTTCCACAAGATCATGGGCATAAGGGCCGGGCAGATTGGAAGGGATTGGATGGTATTGGAAGGGATTGGAAGTAAAATCCCAGGATTGGCCGGTCGTGCCAAACGGACTGGGTGACCTGATCCCGGGATATAGCAATCCCATGGATCTTAAGACAATTCACTGACAACATCATTACCTTTAGGGCCTGTTTGGCCGAGCAGATCCCATGGTATTAGGAGGGATGGGATCAATTTTAAGGTAACGATGGTGGTGTCAGTGGATTGTCTTATGATCCATGGGATTGCTTATATCCCAAGACAAGTTCACTGGGTCTATTTGGCACACCGTGCATATCCCGGGATTTTACCTTCCAATCCATCCAACCAAGGGATAGGATCAATTTTAAGGTAATGATGGTGATGTCAGTGGATTGTCTTAAGATCCATGGGATTGCTCATATCCCAGGACATGTTCACCAGATCTGTTTGGCTCGTCATGCCTATTCCCGGATATTGTCGATCCCATCCCTCCTAATATCGTGGGATTTTCCTAGCCAAACAGGCCCTAAAATCCCATCCAGTATACCGTAATCCATTCAAATTTACCTGGGATGTGTTTGGTTAGAGGGATTGGAAGGGATGGGAAGGTTTAATCCCGGGATTGGAAGGGCATGCCAAATAGGCTCGATATAGCAATCCCGGGATCAAGAAATAAAAAATAAAAAATGTGGAGATTGAACGCCTACTAAAAAAAAAAATTCAGAGAGCTACAGAAGTCTTGGATCAAGTTGATATTTGATTTTTCTCTTCATCCATGTCTTTTTTTAAACTTATTAACAGGTTAGATCTCAAATAAACATGACATTTGCCCTAGGAAAGTCTCAACGGTGGGTGTCTCAACGGTGGGTGTCACTGTCCCCACTATTTTCGGTGGTGGGACCACTTGAGATTTGGATCTGACTCGTTCTTTTGATCATCCCATAAAATGATCTCTCCAAATGAATGGACAGTGTTGATACAATACATTTGTGCCCACCGTGAATGTATCTAGGCTATCCACGCCGTCCATCCATTTTTCCATCTTATTCAGGGGTGAGACAAAAATTTAAGCATACTCAAAGATCAAGTGTACCATATCATAGGAAACTGTTGGAATATTGATTTCCATCGTTGAAACCTTTATAGGGTCCACAGTGATGTTTATTTCTCATCCGACCTGTTCATAAGATCATAAAAACATGGATGGAGGGAAATCACAAATACAAGCTTGATCCAAAACTTCTGTGGACCCCAAGAAATTTTCAATGGTAGATGTTCAATTCACACTGTTTCCTATGGTGTGGTCCAATTGAGGTTTGGATATACATCATTTTTTGGTTCAAGCCCTAAAATATTCAGGTAAAATGGATGGATGGAGTGGATAAAATACATAAATCAAGGTGGACCCCACAGAGTTTACTCAGTACAATAAGTGTACCGAGTTACTCAGTACGCAATCCGCGCCCTCCCAAAACCCCTCCCAAAACCTATATCCCGCACCCTCCCATAACCCAAATCTCCCTGAAAACCCTAATCCCACGCCCTCCCAAAACCCAAATCCCCCTCTCCCAAACCCTCTCTCTCTCTCTCTCTCTCTCTCTCTCTCTCTCTCAAGTTGTATAAGCCTTCCAGCTACCGTTTTCCAACCTCTCTCCCAACACCTATCTCTTTCTCTAACCTATTCTCTCGATAGGGTTTTGAAATCCCAACACTCGAAAGAAGAAGAAGAAGAAGGAGAGAAAATCCTGTGAACCATCTATGATCTCTAGCTCCTCAAAACACCGGTTAGTCTCTCTCTCTCTCTCAACCTCTCAACGTCGATTTATGGATTTGGGGATTTAGTATTTGATGGATTTTTATACTCTGGTTTCCTGTGGTGTGTTCCACCTAAGACTTGGATTTTCTTCAATTTTGGAATCATGCCCTAAAATGAGCTTCATCCATTTTTAAAAATCATTTTAGGGTGTAATCCCAAAAATGAAGCAGATCCAAATCTGCGGTCGACCATACCACGAGAAACAATGGTGATTGAATTCCCACCATTAAAATTTTCATGGGGGTCATAGGAATGTTTATTTGCCATCCAACCTGTTGATAAGGTCACACAAACCTAGATGAAGGGAAAACACAAAAAATATCAGCTTCGATCTGAAACTTTTGTGGCCCACAACAAGTTTTTAATGGTCAATCACCACCGTTTCTTGTGGTTTCATCCACCTGAGATTTGTATGTTCAACCATTACTCTGGCATGGTGTAATGGTTGATACTCAGGCACCAAGAAGCTTGTACACGTGGCACAATATTAAATCAAATCAAACCATCGAAACAGTGAACCTCACCTTAGATGGATCATTAAAAAAATTGCACTAATTTGACTGTTAAACCAGTTGATTAATGGAGATTTGTTGAACAGGTGAGATGAAAAGTTAGCCTTTGATTCGGCAAACTACTTACTGTAAGTCAGTGTGGGGCGCACAATGTTGTATATGCACCATCCACTCCACAAATCAGGTGGCCGCCCCCCGCCCCACAGGGAATGATAGAGATGAGATACCAACCGTAGGTTTGTGTGTGGGTCCATCATGGTGTTTATCTATAATCAAACCGTAGGCTTGCTGTCAAAAACTTATTGAGGCTATTAGTCTTGGATCAAGTTGATATTCGCTTCATCCATGTCCCTTTGTTACTAATGCAGCTTATATTGTTCCATGGTCATCTGTTGCCTATAATTGTCCTTGCAAACCTTTATGAGCTTGTATATTACAGTTGTTTGCCTTAAATTATTATTGTGATTAGTTAGTTTATAGTTGTGACTTGTAATTTATAGATTTGTAGGTTAGATAAATAATTACTAGTTTGAGGATTTCTATGGAGTCATACATAGATAAGGTGTGTTTTTGGTGGCATAGAAATCGCTCAAATTGTCCCATTTTGGACAGTTCAAGGTTAGATGGAAAGTATGCTTTCATACAATCTATTTAAATGTTCATGCCTGATCTGCGGTCCATCTCCTCATTTCTCTCTGGATATGTTTCTTTCATTCCGTATCCAATGACAAATATCTTTACATTGCTTTAGATATTTGGCATCAGAATGTAACGTAAGATCAACATATCTGGAGAGGCATGGGAGATGCTCCCGAATTTTCGGTGTGGACATTTAAATGAGAATATAAAAGTATTATAATATATCCAACCTTGGATGACTAACTAATTTAAGATTTAATTGTATTAACTTAGAATTGATGGAGCAGACTCGGATGCGCATTGGAGCTATCCGGAAGAGCGGGGGTCCTTGGAAGGTGGGAACCACTGTTATGACCATGATGAAGCTGCCCATTTCTTATGGAGAGCATTGGAAGGGCTTAGCCATTTGGACAGGCCGTGTTTATGCATTTGCTCGAGATTAATGGAGCAGACCTGAATGTGAGTCGGAGCTATCCGGATGAGCGGGGGGGGGGGGGGGTCTCGAAAGGTGGGAACTGCTGGATATGACCATGATGAAGCTATCCATTTCCTATGGACAACATTGGAGGGGTCTGGCCATTTGGACATGCCGTGTTTATGTATTTGCTTGAGATTAATGGAGCAGACCCGAATGTGCGTCGGAGCTATCCGGATGAGCGGGGGTCCCTGGAAGGTGGGAACTACTGTTATGACCATGATGGAGCTGTCTATTTCCTATGGACAATATTGGAAGGGCCTGGCCATTTGGACAGGTCGTGTTTATATCTGTATTTGTAGGTACCACACCCTAAACCTAAACCTATAACCCCAAACCTATACCCTAAACCTATTCTCAATTCCCTAAAGCTATAACCTATAACCTAACCCTAACCCTAAACCAAAACCTATAAACTAAACCTTAACCTAAACATAAACCTAACCTAAACCAAACATTTCCCTAAACCTTAACCTAAACCTAAACCTTAACCTAAACTCAAATCCCTAAACTTATACTTATAACCAAAACCTATTCTCAAATCCCAAAACCTATAACCCAACCTAAACCTAACCCAAAACCTTAACCAAAACCTATAACCTATACTTATAACCTTAAGCTAAACCTATTCTCAAAACCCAAAACTTATACTTATAACCTAAACCTAGACCTTAACCTTAACGTTAACCTATAACCTATACTTATAACCTCAACCTAAACATAGACCTTAACCTAAACCTATAACCTAAACCTAAACCCAAATTTATAACCTAAACCTATTCTAAAATCCCAAAACCTATAACCTTAACCTAAACCTATACCTATAACCTAACCTAGACCTATACTTATAACCTAAACCTATTCTCAAATCCAAAACCCAAAACCTTAACCTAAACCTATTCTCAAATCCCAAAACCCAAAACCTTAACTAAAACCAATAGCCTATACTTATAACCTAAACCTAAACTTATAATAACCTTAACCTAAACCTATTCTCAAATCCCAAAACTTATACTTATAACCTTAACCTTAACCCTAACCTATAACCTATACTTATAACCTTAACCTTAACCTAGACCTTAACCTAAACCTAAACCTAAACCCAAACTTATAACCTAAACCTATTTTCAAATCTCAAAACCCATAACCTTAACCTAAACCTATACCTATAACCCAACCTAAACCTATACTTATAACCTAAACCTATTCTCAAATCCCAAAACCATAACATAAACCTATACTTATAACCTAAGCCTATTCTCAAATCCCAAAACCCAAAACCTTAACCAAAACCTATAGCCTATACTTATAACCTAAACCTAAACTTATAACCTTAACCTAAACCTATTCTCAAAACCCAAAACTTATACTTATAACCTAAACCTAGACCTTAACCTTAACCTTAACCTATAACCTATACTTATAACCTTAACCTAAACCTAGACCTTAACCTAAACCTATAACCTAAACCTAAACCCAAACTTATAACCTAAACCTATTCTCAAATCCCAAAACCCATAACCTTAACCTAAACCTATACATATAACCCAACCTAAACCTATTCTCAAATCCCAAAACCCAAAACCTTAACCTAAACCTGTACTTATAACCTAAGCCTATTCTCAAATTCCAAAACCCAAAACCTTAACCAAAACCTATAGCCTATACTTATAACTTAAACCTAAACTTATAACCTTAACCTAAACCTATTCTCAAATCCCAAAACTTATACTTATAACCTAAACCTAGACCATAACCTTAATTAACCTTAACCTATAACCTATACTTATAACCTTAACTTAAACCTAGACCTTAACCTAAACCTATAACCTAAACCTAAACCCAAACTTATAACCTAAACCTATTCTTAAATCCCAAAACTCATAACCTAAACCTTAACCTAACCTAAACCCAAACTTATAACCTAAGCCTATTCTCAAATTCCAAAACCCATAACCTTAACCTAAACCTATACCTATAACCCAACCTAAACTTATACTTATAACCTAAACCTATTCTCAAATCCCAAAACACAAAACCTTGACCTAAACCTCTACTTATAACCTAAGCCTATTCTCAAATCTCAAAACCCAAAACCTTGACCTAAACCTCTACTTATAACCTAAGCCTATTCTCAAATCTCAAAACCCAAAACCTTATCCAAAACCTATAGCCTATACTTATAACCTTAACCTAAACTTATAACCCTAACCTAAACCTATTCTCAAAACCCAAAACTTATACACTACAAGAAACACCACTTTTAGCGACGACCATTTTCGTCGCTAAAAGTCAACATTTCGCAGCTAAAAACATTTCGCGACGAAAATTTTCGTCGCTAAAAGACCGATGTACAAGGCTTTTATCAGCGAAAAATTCAAATCGTCGCTAAATGAAAGATTTTTAGCGACGAATATTTTCGTCGCTAAATAAATTTTCATAGACCTTTAGCAGCGAAAAGGTTCGCTGCAAAAAAACTTCAAGACTTTTAGCAGCGAAACTTTTCGCCGCCAAAAAACTGCCAACACTTTTAGCAGCGAAAATTTTTACCGCTAGAAAATATCCAGGACTTTTAGCATCGAAAATTTTTGCCGCCAAAAAATTGCCAAGACTTTTAGCAGCGAAACCTTTCGCCGCCAAAAAAATTTCCATGACTTTTAGCAGCGAAAAGTTTCGCCGCCAAAAAAACTGCCAAGACTTTTAACAGCGAAATATTTCGCCACCAAAAAAATTTCCACGACTTTTTGCGGTGAAAAGTTTTACCGCCAAAAAAACAGCCAGGACCTTTAGCAGCGAAACATTTCGCTGCCAAAAAAATTTCCACGACTTTTAGCAGCGAAAATAATTGCCTCCAAAAAACTGCCAAGACTTTTAGTAGCGAAATATTTCGCCGCCAAAAAAATTTCCACGACTTTTAGCAGCGAAAAGTTTCGCCGCCAAAAAAACAGCCAAGACCTTTCGCAGCGAAACATTTCACCGCCAAAAAAATTTCCACGACTTTTAGCAGCGAAAATATTTGCCGCCAAAAAACAGCCAAGACCTTTAGCAGTGAAAAATTCCGCTGCTAAAAAATATCCAGGACTTTTAGCAGCAAAAATTTTCGCCACCAAAAAATATCTAGGACTTTTTAGATGACTTTTAGCAGCGAAAAGTTTCGATGCAAAAACTATTTTCGAGCAAAAATTAAGTTTTTAGCAGCTAAAATTTTCGCCGCCAAAAAAAATTCCAAAATTTTTTAGCAGCGAAAAGTTTCGCCGTAAAAAAATTTTGAAGACTTTTAGCAGCGAAAATTTTCGCCCCAAAAAAAAATTCTACGACCGAAAACGTTCGCTGCCCAAAAGCTCTAAGAGTTTTAGCAGCGAAAGTTTTCGCCGCCAAAAAAAATTCCAAGATTTTTTAGCAGCGAAAAGTTTCGCTGCGAAAAAATCCTTCCACTTTTAGCGACGAAAATTTTCGTTGCTAAAAGTCTTTTTTTTTTTTTCAATGTACAGCCCAAAATTCCACACAAAATTCCTGATAGACGCCTGTTATCAATATATCATCATATTCATCATAATATACACCTGTTATATAATATATTTTCATCATATTCACATTCACATCCAGCTAAACCCAAACCCAAACATAAACTGCATTCATTCAAACACGTTCATTCACGCATTAATACATATAAACTTAACATAATAAACAAATATACAAAAAAATCACGAAGATGAAGGCGGAGGTGGTGGAGCATCGGTGGGTAAGCGTGCAGTGAAAGCCTCTAACATCTGCATCATCCGTCGCTCATGGTCCACCCGCATCTCCCCCATCCTCCTCTCCTGCTCCTCCCTCTGCCTCGCCAGATGATCCTCCATCCTCCTCTCCTGCTCCTCCCTCTTCCTCGCCAGCTCCTCCATCATCTTCCTCTCCTGCTCCTCCCTCTGCTTGTCCAACTGATCTTTGATGTCATTAACGATGACCCGTAGCTGCTGAACCTCTCTCTCTGCGGTATCAGCTCGGCGTACGGCGCTCTCGCCAACGACGATAGATCGATTGGAGGCAGCTCTAGCGGGTGCCATGAGCTTGGCACCATGGCCAAACCCACGCACATATCCAAAACGGGTGCCAAGCACCTGACTCAGGATCTCTGGCTCACTCCGCTGAGTACCATCGGGAGTGGGCTGACTGCGTAAGGTGTTCATCTCCTCCTGTAATAAAAACATATGAATTTTCATAATAAATGATATGATTATAATTTAATGTAATTAAATTATACAATGTAAGAATTTTTACCCAAATCTCGCTGTCTCTGGGATGTACCCAAGATCCCGTCGTCTGCCGACAGTGAGTCCCTTTGTAGAAGTCTACTGGTCCAGGCTCCTGGCCAGTGACGGAATCTCGCTGCGCAATCGAAAGGACGATAGAGTTAATATAAATGCATGGAAAGAATATATAAATGTAATAATTACCAGTACTTTCTTACCATATCGTGACGAAATCGTACGAATGACTTTGAACCAGCTACATGGTTCACTTCTAACTTTCCTCTGTTGTAAGAATTTATTTTGCTCTTTTTCTAAACACATTATTCATAATACATTGTTATTAATTACGAAATTAATTATTACGCTAAGATATCGTAAATATGTAAATATTACCTGAAAAGAATCAGACGAAAACCTTTCACAGAGTATCCGCCAGTCCTCATCTGTCACGTGCAACGGTGCGGACTGTACGGCCTCCTCGTGGCTCACACACCGCTTGTACTGCCGGTATAACCTAGTGCGGTAATCCTTGAACCGCTCCTTCATCATGTCGTCGACGGCATGGGAGATGTGCGGAACACTCAAATCAAAGTCAAATTTATCCTGCAGTTTTGTAAATAATTGATTAAGACAATAAATTTATTAAGAAAATAACTTAACCGTAAATGAACATTTATAAAATAAATTTTATTTGACTAAAATTTACCTGAAGGCGCTGACGGATGAGTTGCCGAACATCATCTGTCACGTCTCTCCAACGAGGGGTGGTGGGGGGAATCAGAGATCGGCATAAGACACCGACCTCTGACGTAAACAACATGGCATTATTCCCAACAGGTCTAATGCAGTCCTGTGGGAATTCTACTGTCACCCTACCCTCACGCGTAAGTTGCTCTAAAAGTAACCCACGCGTGGGTCTACGTCCTCGCCGGCTGGTCGACGACGCTGTTGCAATAGAATTATGTAAGTTTAAATATAAACATAAATCATTAAAAGAAATATATGTCTAAACTTACATGCAGTGCCTGGTGTATGTGCGACTGAGGGATCAGACGCCCGCGATGCAATATGCGACGGCGATGCTGGCTCTGTTGCATCACGGGTAGAAGGGGTAGATCCAGTGCACGAACGACGTACTCTCCCACCTGGTGCCATCACTGAATATGTGCGAACTACAAAATTTAAACAATGTCAATACAGGTGGAATATACTAAAATATTATACAAGTAGTGTTAATGGTATAATGCATTTGTGCTTATGCTCAGAGAGATGAATAAAATATGATTAGACCATTACACTATAATGCAAGCATAATAAAATAAAACGGTAAACTTTAATTTATAACCATTGGAAATTCCATTACACATTGTCATTGTATATTATATACACATATTTGTTGTAATACGAAACAACTATGAGGTAAACTATCTGAAGTACTCCCTGCGTAAGTCATCATATACTTCAGAAGTGTATGTCATCCTGTGTGAAGCATTGGACATTTTTATAGCCAACATGACAGTCACAATAGGAGAAATCTGATCCATCGAGACTCTGTTCAGATGTGCAAGTGACAGAGTCGCATCTTCCATATCTCGTTTCCCACAGTTATATATCTCCATCAGCTCCGGAATTTTTTTGAGATCGTATAATCTTTCGTCTGAGTCGTCGTTGATATATTCCACTCTACACTCATCGACTAGACCGGGTATCTCTATGGCCCTACCAGAAGAAGACAGGACCGAAACGTCCATCTGTAACAGCTGATGAAGTACGTTGCGTGCTTCTGCTATGCTCCGGTTTGAGGATGACATGATCAGAAATTGTCTCAACTATAAATGTGAATTATAAACAAGTCAATAAAAGGAATTAGTCATGACTTGTAATTTTCACGTATTCATGAATACATAAATTATTTGAATTGAAAAATGACATGTAAATCATGTGTACATTTAATAATTGTCGTCTATATCACTATCGCTTAGGGCTATTTCTTCTTCACCATCACTATCGCTGATTAGTATTTCCTTCTCATAGTCTCCAACGTTGTCATCAATGAAACCTGTATCATCTCTAACAATGTCTTGTAATAATGAGGCATCAACATGATCAGGTGGCACATCATCTCTGTCTAATTGCACCACATCAATATCAATACTTGAATCAGTCCCTGTATCCCTAGATGGCATGTCTTATTGATATGCTTGTTCAACCCTAGACATGTCATTTCCCCCGTCCTCGCTATCTTTAACTTCTGGTACGGGAACGTCAAATACGTTCCTGGGCTTTATTTTCTGCACCACGTGCCAAGAGCCACCTAACTTAGTGTCAGCGAGGTAAAATACTTGTTCAGCCTGACTGGCGAGGACAAATGGGTCGTCCTTAAACCACTTTCGAGATAAATTTACACTCGTAAAGTAGTTGTCAGTCTGTATTTTCAACTTCTTATTTCCAATGTCCCACCAATCACATCTAAATAAGTACACCCGCTTTCTCGTATAATAACTCAGCTTAATAATATCAGTCAAAATGCCATAAAAGTCAATTTCATCCTCCTCATTTGTTCCTTTTACAACTACCCCACTATTTTACATGGTCCTGTACTTCTCACGTTCTTCAGTGTGGAACTGAATCCAATTTACAATACAACCTGTGTATCTAGATACACGTTTATCAAGGCCACACGCCAGTGAGTATAGTGTATCAGACACATCTGCAGAGTTGCTTGTGCGCAACGTCTTCATCTATTATCATGTACAAAATATAATTGTTTAGTGATTTTCTTAGGTTGAAATAATGTGCAATACAACGGAAATTCTAAGTGTGGTGAGATACAATGTGAAATCTTACACGTTCGGCGAACCATTCTGGAAACTGATCCTGATGCATCCGATCATAATTTGTGGGAAATTTGGATTTCATCTCGTCTATGTGTTCACTACACATAAATGGCACGTCGTTAGCAAGAAACATTAAGATAATCGTATGTAGGAATTACAATAATCGAGGGAAGACTTACTCCAAGTATGACTCTATTTCTTCACAATTGTGCAACACATACTATCGCGCCTTTGCTAGATCCCCAAGGTCCATATCCTGAAACGTTGGGGATCCTAAGGACGAACGTTTTGTGCAAATATAGATATGAGTCCTTGTTCATCCTCTTGCCCTTCATCGGCATTCCGATCTTCTTGGTTGAATCTAGTCTCTATGCCACGAAGATACATAGAGCAAAATGTAAGGCACTCATTATCAATGTACGCTTTAGCTATCGACCCCTCCGGTCGTGCCTTATTCCTCATAAATTGTTTGAGTGTGTGAAGGTATCTGTACATAAAACCACTGTGTTATACGTATGAAAACATGAATATATGCGGTTTATGGAATGAATAAAAATTTCAACAGGTTCTACCACCTTTCGATCGGATACATCCAACGATATTGTACTGGGCCTGCAAGCTTCGCCTCGTGCGGTAAATGAATCGCTAGGTATACCATGACATCGAAAAATGTAGGTGAAAATATTCTTTCAAGTTTGCAAAGGATTATGGCAATGTCTCTCTCCAGTCTTTTAATAACATCCACATTCAACTATTTTGAACACAAATCCTTAAAGAATATCCCCAGCTCAATCAGCGTCACACTGATATCCTTGCTCAGGAATCCATGAATCGCAACCGGCAGTAGGCGTTACAGAAGGACGTGACAATCATGACTTTTCATTCCTGTTACCTTACCATCCGTAACGTTTACGCGCCGAGATATGTTTGACGCATACCCATTGGGAAACTTCACCGATCTCAACCATTCACATAAACGCTTTCTCTCTAGTTTGGTCAACGTGTAGCAGGCTGCTGGTATAGTATATGAATTTCCATGTGGTTGCAAGTGCAACTCTTTTCTTAAACCCATTTCTTGTAGATCCAATCGAGCCTTGAAACTGTCTTTTGTTTTCTTCTCTATGTTCATCACTGTTTCGAAGACATTGTCACATATATTTTTCTTAATATGCATGACATCCAAGTTGTGTCGCAATTTCAGATCACTCCAATAAGACAACTAAAAAAAGATGCTCTTCTTCCTCCAGTTATAGTCTAATACTGTACGTTTCCTCTTCTTCAAGTGCGATGCCTTTCCAAATCTAACTTCTCCAATGTTACTCAGTTGTTGCATCACATCTTCTCCAGATAGCTCTTTCGGGGGTGGCCTATGATCTTGTTTGCCATCAAAGATCATCGTCTTCCTACGCCAATTATGATCGCTCGGAAGGAAGCGACGATGACCCATATAACACGTTTTTCTACCATGCTTCAATGACAATGAACAAGTCTCAATACCACATGTAGGACAAGCTAACTTGCCCTTCGTGCTCCACCCAGATAAATTTCCATATGCGGGAAAGTCATTTATTGTCCACGAGACCGCTGCATGCAATCGAAATGTCTGTCCTGCAAATGTGTCATACGTGTGTACACCTTGACTCCACAATTCGTTTAACTCATCTACTAACGGTCGCAAGTACACATCAATGTCATTCCCAGGTGACCTGGGTCTAGGAATAAGCAATGACATCATGAAAAATGACTCTTTCATACACAACCAAGGAGGTAAATTGTAGGACATAAGTATCACTGGCCACATACTGTACGAGCTACTCATATTACCAAATAGATTAAAACCATCACTTGCAAGACCTAGTCGAACATTGCGAGAATCCTCTGCAAACCAGTCATGTTGCTTGTCAAAATTTTGTCAGGCTTCAGAGTCCGCAGGGTGCCTCAGTGTACTATCATCATGAACGCGTTTCTCCTTATGCCACCTCATATCTTCAGCCGTCTTACGAGACATAAACAATCTTTGCAATCTTGGTTTCAATGGGAAGTACCTTAACACCTTTCGCGGGATGTTCTTATCCCTGGATTTACCATCCTTCCACCTACACTCTCCACATTCTTGACACTCTCCAGCATCCTTATGCTCTTTCCAATATAATAAACAATCATTTATACATGCATGTATGAGTTCATATCCAAGGCCCAAGTCTCGCATCAAGGATTTTGCCTCGTAATGGGACTTAGGCAATGTCTCACCGTCCGGCAATGCTTCTTTCAACAACTCTAGCAACATGTTGAACGATTTGTTACTTCAACGATTTATTGTCTTCAAATGAAGTAACTTTTTAAGAAAATTCAACTTGGAGAAGTTCTTACACCCCGGATAAAGTGGACGTTGCGCATCCCTCAACAACCTACTAAACTTTTCTGATTCGACATCACCCATTGGAGGAATATCTTAGCTACTGCTTGTCGTGCAAAATCAATCCGCACTTGTGTTCCCCTAAACACATCCCCTATGATATCTTGCATTTCGTTAACGTCTTCATCCTCGTCATCCGGCACAATTGGATCAGCAATGACTTCAGTGGGCTCAACTCTATGAGTCATATCTTTACCATGATAGATCCACCAAGTGTAACCCTGGTCAATCCCAACTATGAACAAATCGTCCTCTACTTTGTCTAAAGTCTTAAATATCATGTTCTTGTATTTTCGACATGGACACCTAATCCTATTCCTTGAATCTGCCCGATTTCGCGCAAATTCCATGAACTCTTCAACCCCTTGTTTATACTCTGGGCCAAACCTGTTCTTAGCTCGCATCCAACTCTTATCCATGTCTACAATGAAGAGACTAAAGTCAGTTTATGGAAATAGCTTTAAGATTATGCTAAGTTATAGGTTTAGGTTATATTATATGTTTAGGATATGATAATAGGCATAGTTTAGGTTATAACTTTAGGTTATAGGTTTAGTTTTAGAGAATTAAGTTTAGGTTAAGGTTAAGGTTACAAGTTTAGGTTAAGGTTGTAAGTATGGGTTATAGGTTAAGGTTAAGGTATATGTTTAGGTTATAAGTGTAAGTTATAAGTTTAGGGAAAGGTTAGGTTCTCTTCCGTTATAGGTTTAGGGAAAGGTTAGGTTCAGGTTATAGGTTTTGGGATTTGAGAATAGTTTTAGGTTTTAAGTATAGGTTTATGTTGGATTATAGGTTAAGGTTTAGGGATTTGTGTTTAGGTTATAGGTTATGGGTTATAGCGTTAGGTTAGGGTTTAAAAGATATAGGTTTAGGTTTCGTGAAATCGGTTTTAGGTTTAGGTTATAGGTTTAGGTTTAGAGATTTAGGTTCGGGTTCGAGTTTGGGATCGGGTTTAGGTTTAGTTTAGGGTTCAGGTTTAGGTTTAGGTTATAAGGTATAGGTTTAGGTAATTGAGAATTGGTTTAGGTTTAGGATTAGGAATCGGGTTCGGGTTCGGGATCGGGTTTAGATTTTGGTTTTCAAGTTTAAGCTTAGGTTCATATTAGGGATTTGATATTAGTATTAGGTGTAGGTTTAGGTTTAGGGATTTGAGAATAGGTTAATTTTTAGGTATAGGTTTAGGTTTAGGTTATGGGTTTAAGTTTTGGTTTTAGGATAAGGTTAAGGTTATAAGTTTAGGTCATAGGTCATAGGTTAAGGTTATAGGTTTAGGTTATAGGTTTAGGTTAGGTTTAGGTTTAGGTTATAGGTTATAGCTTTGGAATTGAGAATAGGTTAAGGTTTAGGCATTAGAAATCGGGTTGGGGTTCTGGATCGGGTTTAGGCTTGGGTTTTCATGTTTAGGCTTTGGTTTAGGGTAGGGAGATGAGATTGGGATTAGGTGTAGGTTTAGGTTTTGGGATTTAAGAATAGGTTAAGGTTCAGGTAATAGGTATAGGTTTTGGTTTTAGGATAAGGTTAAGGTTATAGGTTTCGGTTAGGTTATTATAGGTTATAGCTTTGGGAATTGAGAATAGGTTAAGGTTTAGGCATAGGAAATTGGGTTGGGGTTCGGAATCGGGTTTAGGCTTGGGTTTTCATGTTTAGGCCTAGGTTTAGGGTAGGGAGTTGAGATTAGGCTTAGGTGTAGGTTTAGGTTTAGGGATTTGAGAATAGGTTAATGTTTAGGTATAGGTTTAGGTTTAGGTTATAGGTTTTGGTTTTGGTTTTAGGATAAGGTTAAGGTTATAAGTTTAGGTTATAGGTTAGGGTTATAGGTTTAGGTTATAGGTTGGGATTAGTTTAGGTTTAAGTTATAGGTTATAGCTTTGGGAATTGAGAATAGGTTAATGTTTAGGCATTGGAAATCGGGTTGGGGTTCGGGATCGGGTTTAGGCTTGGGTTTTCATGTTTAGGCTTAGGTTTAGGGTAGGGAGATGAGATTGGGATTATGTGTAGGTTTAGGTTTTAGGATTTGAGAATAGGTTAAGGTTTAGGTAATAGGTGTAGGTTTTGGTTTTAGGATAAGGTTAAGGTTATAAGTTTAGGTTATAGGTTAAGGTTATAGGTTTAGGTCATAGGTTTCGGTTAGGTTATAGGTTATAGCTTTGGGAATTGAGAATAGGTTAAGGTTTAGGCATAGGAAATCGGGTTGGGGTTCGGGATCGGGTTTAGGCTTGGGTTTTCATGTTTAGGCTTAGGTTTAGGGTAGGGAGTTGAGATTATGCTTAGGTGTAGGTTTAAGTTTAGGGATTTGAGAATAGGTTAATATTTAGGTATAGGTTTAGGTTTAGGTTATAGGTTTTGGTTTTGGTTTTAGGATAAGGTTAAGGTTATAAGTTTAGGTTATAGGTTAGGGTTATAGGTTTAGGTTATAGGTTAGGATTAAGTTTAGGTTTAGGTTATAGGTTATAGCTTTGGGAATTGAGAATAGGTTAAGGTTTAGGCATTGGAAATCGGGTTGGGGTTCTGGATCGGGTTTAGGCTTGGGTTTTCATGTTTAGGCTTAGGTTTAGGGTCGGGAGATGAGATTGGGATTAGGTGTAGGTTTAGGTTTTGGGATTTGAGAATAGGTTAAGGTTTAGGTAATAGGTGTAGGTTTTAGTTTTAGGATAAGGTTAAGGTTATAAGTTTAGGTTATAGGTTAAGGTTATAGGTTTAGGTCATAGGTTTCGGTTAGGTTATAGGTTATAGCTTTGGGAATTGAGAATATGCTAAGGTTTAGGCATAGGAAATCGGGTTGGGGTTCGGGATCGGGTTTTGGCTTGGGTTTTCATGTTTAGGCTTAGATTTAGGTAAGGAGATGAGATTGGGATTAGGTGTAGGTTTAGGTTCAAGGATTTGAGAATAGGTTAAGGTTTAGGTAATAGGTGTAGGTTTTGGTTTTAGGATAAGGTTAAGGTTATAAGTTTAGGTTATAGGTTAAGGTTATAGGTTTAGGTTATAGGTTGGGAGTAGGTTAAGGTTTAGGCATTGGAAATCGGGTTGGGGTTTGGGATCGGGTTTAGGCTTGGGTTTTCATGTTTAGGCTTAGGTTTAGGGTAGGGAGTTAAGATTAGGCTTAGGTGTAGCTTTAGGTTTAGGGATTTGAGAATAGGTTAATGTTTAGGTATAGGTATAGGTTTAGGTTATAGGTTTTGGTTTTGGTTTTGGTTTTAGTATAAGGTTAAGGTTATAAGTTTAGGTTATAGGTTAGGGTTATAGGTTTAGGTTATAGGTTGGGATTAGGTTTAGGTTTAGGTTTAGGTTATAAGTATAGGTTTTGGGATTTGAGAAAAGGTTTAGGTTATAAGTATAGGTTTAGGTTAAAGTTGTAAGTTTAGGTTTAGAATATAAGTATAGGTTATAGGTTAAGGTTTTTGTTTAGGTTTAGGTTATAAGTATAAGTTTAGGGATTTGAGAAGAGGTTTAGGTTAAGGTTATAAGTTTGGGTTTAGGTTATAAGTATAGGTTTAGGTTATAGGTATATGTTTAGGTTTAGATTTATATTTAGGTTACGGTTTAGGTTAAGGTTTAGGTTAAAGGTTTTGGTTTAGGGTTAGGGATGTGGTACCTGCAAATACAGACATAAACATGGCCTGTCCAAATGGCCAGGCCCTTCCAATGCTGTCCATAGGAAATGGACAGCTTCATCATGGTCATAACAACGGTTCCCACCTTCCAGGGACCCCCACGCATCCAGATAGCTCTGACGCACATCCAGGTCTGCTCCATTAATTTCGAGCAAATACAAACATAATCACGGCCTATCCAAATGGCCCTTCTAATGCTGTCCATAGGAAATGGACAGCTTCATCATGGTCATAATAGCGGTTCCCACCTTCCACAGACCCCCGCTCATCCGGATAGGTCCGACGCACATCCAGGTCTGCTCCATTAATCTCGAGCAAATACAGACATAATCACGGCCTATCCAAATGGCCAGGACCTTCCAATGTTGTCCATAGGAAATGGACAGCTTCATCATGGTCATAACAACAATTCCCACCTTCTAGGGACCCCCGCTCATCCGGATAGCTCCGACGCACATTCGGGTCTGCTCCATTAATTCTAAGATAATATAATTAAATCCTAAATTAGTTACTCATCCAAGGTTGGATAGATTGTAATACTTTCATATTCCCATTTAAACGTCCACGCCGAAAATCTGACAGCATCTCCCCATGCCTCTCCAGATAAGCTAATCTTACGTTACATTCCGATGCCAAATATCTAAATCAATGTACAGATATTTGACATTGGATATGGAACGAAAGAAACATATCCAGAGAGAAACGGAGAGATGGACCGTGGATCAAGCATGAACATATAAATAGAGTGTATGAAAGCATACTTTCCATCTAACCTTGAACTGTCCAAAAATGAGAAATTTGCGCGATTTCTATGCCACCAAAAATACACCATATCTATGTATGGCTCCATAGAAATCCTCAAACGAGTAACTAATTATCTAACTTACAAATCTTATAATTACATCCGACGCACCATTCACCCATGCTCAAGTGAACCAAGTCAAGCATTATTCACACATGTTCAAGTGAACCAAGTTAAGCATCATTCGCACATTTTTATACACAACCAAGTTGAGCATCATTTACACACGTTCAAGTGAACTAAGTAAAGCATCATTCATACATGCTCAAGTGAATTGATTTAAGCATTATAAGCAAATGTTCTAGGGGGCTGATCTTAGCATCATTACCACACATCCAGGTCAATCCAGTTAAGCATCATAAACACATGTTGTTGCCAAATATCTTGTCATAATTACTACACATTCGAGTTGATTGATTTAAGCATCATAAACACATGTTCCAGTGGAGTGATTTAATCATCGTAAACGCATGTCCAAGTGGACTGATTCAAGCATTGTAAACACATGTCCAAGTGGACTGATTTAAGTACTATAAGCATTGTAAACATATGTCCAAGTGGACTGATTTCATGTCTTGCATCAGATAAGAGATATTTAATGAAATTTTATTACATGGTTGGCTGATTGATTTTGCATAGTTAGCTGCCTAATTAGGAGGCTTGGGCCTCTTTATTGATGGGCCAAATGTGGCCTTGGGCCTACACCTAATGGGTTTGGGCGTGGCCCATGGATCTTGGGCCCAATTTAGCCTGCATCAGATTTTGGAGCTGATTTGAAATTTTGTCTATGAACTGAAAGAGTTTTTTTTCTAATTCTAGATATTGAGGAATATTTCTCATCATTCCAAGAAATGCGATCTAGCAATTCGTTTGTCAATCCGCTAACTTGTTTTGTTATTCTTCCCTTTTTAATGTCTAAAGGCGTGAAGAATCACTTAAAGATGTGATAGGCTGATTCACTTGAAGATGTATGATAGCACATTTACGTCACTTGAAAACTGAATATAGCAAGTGTGCCATATGTATTCATGATCAGTATGAATATTATGACACATGTGCAATGCTTAAATATTGAATGTAGCATGTGTGGGTGGTTTTAATTTATAAATGAGTAGTTTCATATGTGACACATTTATACTTATGATTAGTGTGACACATATGTCATTTATGTGCACATGAGGTAATTATACATTTATACTATGTGTTTTATAATAAAAAAATGATCTAACTAAACTTCACGCTTTGTTGTCCAATCGACATTAATAGCTAATTTTTTGAGTAAGCTTATCATAGGTTTTATTAAAACAAGTGTCATTATCCAAATAATAGTTGCCAACAATAAACCTTGTAGAACAAGGTTGGTTGAAATGGAAAGTTTATACAACTCCTAATGCATTCAGAGTTTTATGTGCAAATCATGAGGCTTGATAAGCATACTCTTATAAATAGTATATGCAATGCACATTAATGCAAACTATGCCAAGACATGGAACTATTGATAACAAAAGACTATTTGAACACGCAAAAAAGTTGCCTATTACACAAGTTTGTCAAGCTCCTTTTTATATATAAGATGAGAAAATGCGTTGAATCTTCTTTTTATGACAAATAGATAAATTTTATTTGTCTAGATTATGATTGAGTCACATTGTCACATATATTCCTATATAGTTATGATTGTCTAATAATGCAGCCAAAGCCAAGTACACATCTAAGGGGGGCCTGCTCAAATTTTTGGGACATGTTTGCTATCGATTCAGTGCACTCTTGTGGGGCAGTAGTAGTACTAAAGATAGCTAGTGACCTGGTCGTGTTCAGTACCTTCCAACCACACTGCTACTGCTCAAAAAAGCTAAGAGTATTGCTGGAGGCAGACATGTACAACAACCACCATCCTAACATAACTAAGATCTCTCTAGTTCTTAGCCTTTTATATTACTACATCACATTTCTTGCATTATATATAATAGAGAAAAAAGAGAATTAAAAAAGTATTCAGTAATAATTTGAATACCTTGTATGGGATTTTTATTTTTTCATTTTTATTTGATTAGATGTCTACAATGGATCTTACTATTTGAGTCATTTGGGCACGGGTACCATGTTTCCAGTCATGGAGGAAAGGACTGAAGATTGATTTTGGCAATACTATATTATTTTACTATCAATATAGGGTTGTATCACTCTATATCATGTTGTGTGAGTTGGTGGATACTGATTGTGTCATTTTTATTTTTATTTTTATGTGGAAAATGATTTACATCTATTTGGGTGGGCACCATAAAAAGAAAGAGGTCTCACCTATCCTATAATCCACATAAAAAGGAAAACAAACCAGATTGCCTAGTTATGGAAGTAGCTAAATACAGGAATATACATAGCCACTACAAAACACCTTGATACTATACCACTCAATATCTGAAAACAGGGCAGCATAAAACCTACACCAAAACTGTGGCCTGCATTCATGAACCTTAGCATAGGTCTCTTCTCAGGTTACTCAAAACCACTTAATTTGTAAAATCTCTATTTTGTAAAATCAGAAAAACCCCAATTCGGGGTCCACATTCAAATCTGTAAGCCCTAAAATCCCCAAATCCCTAAATGAGGGTCCACATCAAATAAAAAATCCATAAATTACTAAATCCTGAATTCATAAATCGGCATTGAGAGAGAGAGAGAGAGTAACCTAGGTTTTGAGGAGCTAGAGATCGTAGATCACAGGATAGATGTCTGAGATGTCTGGATTTCCTCCCCTTCTTCTTCTTCTTCTTCTTCTTCTTCTTCTTCTTCTTCTTTTTCCTTTTTCGAGTGCTCTCCAAGTCACTCTCACAGATCTAAGGTGGGTTTGCGGAGAATGGGGGATTTTAAAACCCTAGCGAGAGAGAGAGAGAGAGAGAGAGAGAGAGAAAGAGAGAGAGAGAGAGAGAGAGAGAGAGAGAGAGAGATAGGTGTTGGGAAAGAGGGCCGGGAGTAGAGAGAGAGAGAGAGAGAGAGAGAGAGAGAGAGAGAGAGGTGTTGGGAAAGAGGGTTGGGCGCGAGAGAGAGAGAGGAGAAAGAGGGTTTGGGAGGGGCGGGCGAGGGAATTTTTGGAGGGATTTGGGTTTTGGGAGGGGCGGGCGCGGGATTTGGGGGTTTTGGGAGGGGTAGTGTGCTGGGTAAACTCTATGGGGTCCACCTTGATTTATGTATTTTATCCACTCCGTCCATCCATTTTACCTGATAATTTTAGTGATTGACCCAACAAATGAAGTATATACAAACCTCAGTTGGACCACACCACCGGAAACAGTGTGAATTGAACATCGACCATTGAAAATTTCTTGGGGGCCAGGGAAGTTTTGGATCAAGCTTGTTTTTGTGATTTGCCTTCATCCATGGATTTATGATCTTATGAACAGGTTGGATGAGAAATATACATCACTGTGGACCCTATAAAGGTTTCAACGATGGAAATAATTATTCCAACTGTTTCTGTTGTATGGTCCACTTGATTTTTGGGCATGCTTAATTTTTTGTCTCGGCCCGTAAAATATGATGGAAAAATTAATGGATGGACGGCATGGATAGACCAGATACATTCACGGTGGGCCCAATAGATTGATGGATGACCATCCATAATAAAGGCCATCAGTTGGACGGTTCAGATTGATGGATGACCCTTTTACACCTAATGCAGAGAGAAGGATCTACCATGTCAGGGTCCTTCTGGCTCCATGTAGCATGTTAGTTCACACTTCACTGTCAGTTCAAGCTTGCCCGAGCTTGACTTGACTCGGATCGAACCCAACTCTCAGTTACTTTGATATTGTTGCTGCTCACCAAGTGTTCGATGAAATGACTCAATAAAGTGTGGCTAGTAGCAAGGAAGGTACGTATATGAAAAAAGACCATTTCTATGATCACATTCTAATGTATTATATGGACATTATTGTGGAATTTTAGATCGGACTTATATTTATATTTTTCACTTATCCATGTCCATGTGACCCTATGAACGGGTTAGATGGTGAATAAACCTCAACGTGGGCCCAGTAAAAGAATCATCTTTCAATGGTGGACAAATTAGAATCATCTTTCAATGGTGATTAAACCTCAACGTGGCCCCTGTTTGTTCGTAATTAGGGACCCATGGGTAGCACCCAATCTGCACCAGAAAGAAACATACAATCTACCCCCACATACAAACATAATGATGGGCTGAGGAAGGTTTCAAGGGTGAGCTTATTCATTACAGCGCAGACAAATTGTGCGATGACCCCAACTCTACGTGGCTTAGTGATATTGTGACGTGGCATGATTTAATTGGACCATGTAGTGTAAATGGGGTTGATAGAGTGCATAATCTACGGTAATCAATTAGGTAGCTGGTGGTGAAATGGCAAGGTGAGATTTGATGGGGCGAGCACTCTTGCAACCTCACCCCATTAGAGCTGGGCATGGGATGACTCGACTCTGCCTCAACTCGTCAACTGATTCAAACCCAGCTCGACTTGATCTGAATGTATGAGTTGGTCTGAACCTAGTAAACTTCGTCTAATTCAAATTCAAACTGAGTCGACTCGATCTGAAACTCGATTTAGTCATACCACTCAACCTAATCCTAAACCCGACCTAACTTGAGTTTGGGTGTGTGTGTGTGTGTGTGTGTGTGTGTGTGTGTGTGTGTGTGTGTGTGTGTGTGTGTATATTATCTCTATTCCTACTCGTTGCACCCGACTCTAACCCGATCCCAAACTCTCTCCCTCCCACACTCCAATCCATAGCTCAAGTGGTAGACTGAATGAAGATACCTCGTTTCAATAATGAGGTCTTGGTATCAATTCCTTAGTGGGGGTGACTAACAATGGAGTGTGTACTAACAACCTAACTGGAAAAAAAAAAGAAAAAAAAACTCTCTCCCTCTTCCTTCTCCTCTTCCTAGCTACAGCCACCCACCACCACCACCACCCTCTCCCTACTTGTCTCCGTCCCTCCCTCCCTCCAACTCAGTGCCAACTTGACCTGACTCGGTACTTCCGATTAGGTCGGACTCCGTCCGAATCAGTATGGAGTAGACCTGAACTCGAATGGGGTCAGGCATGCTGGACTTGGTATTGAGTCAGATCGATTTCGTGTCAGGCCTATTTCAAAATCAGATCAAGTCAAGTCAACCTTAACTCTGTCTGACTCAACTAGATGCCCATCTCTACACCTAAGGGTGCACGTCAAACCGGTAGAACCATGGAACCGGACCGAAACCGATCAAACGGTCCAGTCTGGTCCAGTTCTAGACTGCACCGGTTCCGGTTCCGAAAATATAAGAACCGTTAGATATGGTTCGATTCCGATTTAGGGGCATGTAGAACCAAACCGAACCGTGGACCCGAAATCATGGGTTATTTTGATCATTTTACAAAATGTTCTCACCATTGATCTAGACCATCGATCGTCTTTTTCTTTTCCTTTTGGCTGCGGCCCTCACACTAAATAAAAATATCCAAATCAAGATTTCAACTCCTGTTATATCAAGTTATACCAGTCAAATGCCTAATCATTATGAGCTAAGTACCAGCTGTTATGACCAATATTTCAAATTTTATTTTATTTTTTTTGAAATGTGCTTTTAATATACATGAGATATTAGGAGCACATGTATCAGATAATACAGTGTTTGAAATGACCAATTGTCAACTCATATAGGCTTTAAGTGTACAAGTATAATATATCGATGCTGCCGATTCAATCAAACAAAGTCACAATTGGGCTGGATTTTAAAATGCCCACGACCGATTCGGATTTGAACCGGTTTTCACAGTCCGGTTCCAGTTCCAGTTTCGGTTCGGCTCTAGGGTCCTAACAATCCGGTTCCAGTTCCAAAAATCCTATAACTGCTAAGAATTCCGGTTTCACTCCAGAACCGGGCCAAACCGACCCATGTGCACTTATATCCACACCCCACCAATCAAATCTTGTCCTAACAAGATGGGTCACCACACGATTTGAGTTCCATTCTTGCTTCTTCCAGTCCTCGAGTCCCACCTAAGTTTTGGATATGCCTTTAAAAAAATAATAATAAATAAATAAATAAAAATTTAACGGAGTGAATTTCTTACAAACATCACAGTGGACCATATAAGTTCGTTTATAATAAATTTCAAGATGGGGTAACGCATCCCCCTCAGTCTACATGAATGGAAATCTGGACCATGCAAGTAGTGGGCCCTATTGTAGATGGTAAAGAATCCTAAAATCAACTATTTAGGATGATAGCAAACATCTAATTTTAGCTAATGTATTTATCAATATTATCTAACCATTCATTTTAAGTGCTCCATGCAAAATGAGCCCATGAAAGATGATTCCAATTACGAGTAGGGTGTAGAGTACCTTTTGTAATACACCACGTACGTCCTATGATAATTTACTACCATTTCAAAAATCTCAAGGACTCTTCAGCCATGCACATGGCATCCTAGTAAGAAAATCCAGAGCGTCCAAATTACTCAGCTAATCATAAACGGGAAATTGCCTAAAATTTACAATGAGAAGATGATGTTAGCCATCATATTTTGTCGTTGGACTATGAACCCATCACCATTTATATCTTCCAACCATCCATTTGATAGACAAAAATTGGATGGTTAGACTGCTAGATCAGTGTGATTTTAGAGAGATGCACGGACTAAAATGTGGTGAACTACCATAGATGTCTATGTTGCTATCAGAAGAGAAAAAGCCCATATGTTGTGGGTGTGTTTTAAAAAGGAAAAAAGAAAGTAACTAAAATAAAATCCATTCAAAATCTTGAGATAAGACTTTAATAGAGTAAGAACTGAAACTAATACTAATTTATTCATCTAAATTGAGAATTGGTGGACGTACCATCAATCAATGGTTGTAAAGAAAAATATCAAATGGTTGCTTTTACTCGTGGCTTTCGTCTTTGTGGACATCCAAGGATCTCTCCGTGTCTTTAGATTCTAAACAATATTATTATTATTATTTTTTTTTTTTTTGGCAACAGTTGAAAAACAAAGAAAGCAACATTACACACCGGTTCAAAAACATCAAACAATAGGCCTTTTACTTTATTTCGTTTATTTATTTATTTTTGGCGAGTCATGTAAGGATCTGACTCACCCGAGTCTTGTTATTTGACTTGATCCAATCGTTTTTCTTTCTTGTTGGACCGTAGCCTTTCCCGTCTGTCACGTATCTGTCGTGATGAATGGACACAATCAGGGATTTCTGTCAGATCTGGTAAAATGTCTTCCCGTTCTCTTGCCGAAAGAGAAGATGTTGGTTACAGATCTCTCGGTTGTAGATCTCGACACTCATCATCTGTGCGTGTAGAGGAGGGTCTAACGGCTTGATAGTTGATATAGACTCGTAGAATATGTTTCTCTCACTGCATCACTATGTGATGATCCAGGTAGTTCATCTAGAAGTTCCTATGCCAAATTGCCGGTTTTGAAAAAAAATCGTGTGGCCACTATGATGTATTTGGTTTGTCAATGTCGTCCGTACATTTTAATATTTACTTTTATTACACAATACCAAAAATTGGCCAATGCATACCAATTTTTAACTTAGCAATCTTTTGAATGCTTTTAAACGTATCACCGTCAAGCACCTCAAGCATTGGGTGATGGAGAATCAATTTTTATGAATCAATAATCAAAACCAGCAGAGGGAAACTGCTAACCTGCCCACTTGGGTTTCATTTTCTACACTAAAATACTCAACCAAATGCCGATCTAGGTGTGCTTAAAAAACAGGCCTCAGTTACAATTTGAACCAATACAGACTATGCTTAGTGTATCATCTCACTTTTCACTTCAATCTTCTAAAATCCAATCCCTAGCTCTAAATCCAGTAAATCCCCACAATAACCAGAAAAAAAAAATAAAAAATCTCGAACACAATAGAGATCAAGATACCTGATGGGTTATCGCGTTGTTGCGGCTGGAGAAAGCCGAAGGCAGCCGTGTGTGTGTGTGTGAGAGAGAGAGAGAGAAGGGGAGAGAGAGAATTTATGTGCCAATTGGTTTGTGGATTGCATGAACACATATGGTTGACCTGTGGCTTGTCGTTCCTCAAGTCTATTATGTTGGGCTAATTCTCTTAGTTAGCAAGTAGTTGAAGTTTCGAACTTTTCAAGTTAATCAGTTTAGGAAAATAATTATTTATTTTTTCTTTTTAAAAGGAAATGATTTTTTTTTTTAAAGGAAGAAGCCAACACAACTTACACACTTACAAAGCATCCCACGAGATGGGCGACAAAGGAAAATATTCGTGTTTTACCTTATTTCATATCTTTTATAGCTTTTGAACCAGTTGGATTTCAAATAAAAATTATGGTGGGCCTTAGGATAGTTTCAACAGTGGGAATCACTCTCCCCACTGTTTTCTGTGGTGAGGTTCACTACATCTTTTTATCTGTCTCATTCTTTGGCTCATGTCCTATAATAATATCTCAAAATAAATGGATGGTGTAGATATAACACATACATCATAGTGGGGCCCACATAACCTGGTGACGTCACTTCAATAGCCAACTCGCTACTCAACCTAAGCCCACCCCGCGTTCGTGAGAGAGAGTGCCCTAATCTGCCTCTCTCTCTCTCTCTCGCTACCTCTCCCTCCTCTCACTCTCTATCTCTCTCTTCCTCTCTCTCTGATCTCTCCACCCTCTCCACAAGTGTCTCTCTCGCCTTCTCTCTCTCTCTCTCTGTCTCTCTCTTCCTCTCTCTCTGATCTCTCTTGCGGGCCGTTGCCGAACGCCCTACCCACGCACGCCCTCTCTCTCTCTCTCTCTCCGTCAGCTCGTTTGAAGTTCATTCACGACAGTGAGGTATCTCTCTCTCTCTCTCAATCTCTCTCAATATTAATGTCGATTTAGGAATTTGGGAGTTAGTAGCTTGTAGATTCTCGATTTGAATGTGGACCCCAAAATGGGTTTTTCTGATTTTACGAATTGGGGATTTAGGGATTTTAGAATGTGAGAAAACGAGTCCCGTCCCAGTCCCCGTCCCTGTCCCATGATCGTCATCCGTAATCTTCAGATTTGAAGAAGGTAATGTTTTGGGTCTTGAATTTTGAATGAGATAAAAGTGAAGAAGGTAATGTTTTGGGTTTTGATGTTTGAACGAGAAGAAAGTAGAAGTTTTTTAATGAGGAATTCCGATTTTGGATGTTTGAATAGGATGAGAGTGAAAAAGGTGAGAACTTTGTTGGTAGGAAATGATGGATTTGGGATGTGGGTGTTTTCGGTTTTGATGTTTGAATGGGATGAAAATGGAGGAGTTTTTTTTTTGTTGCTTTTTTTCCTTTCTTCTTCTTTTTTAATGATTAATTCCGATTTTGGGTGTTTTGGGTGGGAAATGATGAGTTTGGATTTTGAGTGATTTGGCTTTAGATCTTTGAGATGTTAATTGGAAAAGGTGCTTTTTTGGTAAGAGATGATGAATTTGGGACATGGTTTTTTATGTTTGAATGCAAGTGAAAAAGGTGCTTTTTCTTGGTAAGAAATGATGAATTTGGTCTCAGGTCTTTGTATTTTGATGACTGAAGGAGATAAAGATGAAGCAGGTGCTTTTTTTTTTTTTTTTTTTTTTTTGTCTTTTTAACTATAAAATGAAGAATTTGGATGTGGGTTTGATGTTTGGAGGAGATCAAAATGAAAAAGGTGCTTAAGCAATGGTGAATTTGAATGTGGAATTTCATAAAGAAGGCAAAATGAGAATGCTCTCTCTTTTTATTTTCTGATAAGAAATATGATGAATTTGGATGTTTTGTTTGTGTGTGTGGACCCACATACACGTTGTTGCTTCCTCTGGATTTTTTGACTTTGTCTGTCGATAATATGTTCATTGATCCAACTGTTAACATCATTTATTCAATTTGGGTTTCAGTTATGGTCCATCCAAGAAGCGGTTAATTAATTGGATGGTTGGAATCAGGTGCATTAGCTAGACTAGTATGTATTGAATTTTCAGGTATAGTTCATTCATTATCAGTTGCATTTTGGTTATATTCGAGAGGACACCTTTATTTGAGATGGGTGACAATTGTCGCTTTCTGAAGTGAGTGTGGTGTGAAAGGATCGTCTCCACCTTCAGGCGTCACCGTACAACTTTGGCCTAAAAATTGTTGCGACCTGTCATCAGTACAAATGATGAATCATATAGCATCCTGTGCATCAAATAATGTGTATGATCTCATGTGGGTCCATCATTTGGCGATCTCCAGCCTTTGATATTAAGCTCACACATCTCATGTGGGTCCATCATTTGGCGATCTCCAGCCTTTGATATTAAGCTCACACATCTCATGTGGGTCCATCATTTGGCGATCTCCAGCCTTTGATATTAAGCTCCCACTATAAATGTGTGGTGCATTAGAAACTTCTCAGTTTTGGAGAGTTCAAAGCCTACGATAGGTGGCATGATGTCTATGTTTAATGGATTAACATCTTTGAACTTGGGAGGCTTCAGGGTGATAGCACATCCCTTATGTGTCCCACATCATCATCAGCTTAGACGATTAAAAATAGAAGGTAGCTAGTCCATAAATTTTAGAAAATAAGTAGTGCATTTATTTGACATAGGAATGGGAAGCCATATGCACTTTCCATTCTTTGGAAACATTGTTATAAGAGATGAGCTACTTGTTGGATGATTGCATCAAGGTGTTCTAACTAATATGGCCTAATTTACTATACAAAAGGAGAAAAAAAGAACAGAGATTTTACTTGTGACAATGTGGCATACTTCATTGCTCAAAAAATATAGGTTGCCACTCAGTACTCCTTTAGTGAGGTTTTTCTAAGTGTAAAGATCCTTCACAAACTAGGAGTGTCAGCGTCATTATCATTCTCTAAGCTTTATTCCAACTACCTTGGGTTGTCCTTCACAAATGAGTAGTGTCGGCATCATTATCATTATCTAAGCTTTATTCCAACTACCTGGGGTTGGCTATATGAATCTTGTTTTCCTATTTGACTCCATCAAGGGCTGTACCTTTAATTAGATCAGAAGTCATCAATATTTTCATAACGCCTCCTTTTGGGCCTTTTACAATGAACGCAGAAAAAAAAGACTATATTTGAAAGCATAGGGAAATTGTCAAGCTTGAATAAATTTTCTTTTGAATACATGCCGAGTAAAACATTTTAAATAAAACATGTGAAAAAAAGTGGTGACGACGAGCATGCAGTAATAGGTAATGCATGCAGTAATAGGTAATGCGATACCATCACCAATCCTTACGCATGGATTGTACTATCCATATAGGCTCAAATTGAGGCCTGGTTTTGTTGAAGTTTGGCAAAGAGGGGTTGAAAGATGAAGAGGAACTAGAAGAAGTTTGATAGGACATGGGTACGATTCCATGGCCATTAATTGGATGGCTATGATTCCAAAGATATGCTCCAACGTCTCACAATATGGCATGGTCTGGATAGCCCTTCATGACGTATAAGCGGGTTAACTCAAAACTCAATGGGGTCAACTCAGCTAGATTTAGATCCGAGTTTCATGAAATTAAGTGACTGGCATAACTCAAATCGACTCATGACAAGACTTGTGAGTTGGTTTGAAAACCCGGCCAACTCAACTAAGTCACTCGCCAGCCAGGATATATTTTTAGTGAAAAATAGAGTTGCAAGGAATACATTTGGAATCCTTAACTAATTTTGTTTCATCATTTTCAATACTTATCTCATCTTAAATATCACTTAATTAATTTATTAAATATTGAGTCCAGTCAAATAAAGATTTAGTTGAGTCTACCCAACCCAGCTGAGTATCGAGTCGAGTGTTGTTTCCAGCTTAGATCACCATCTCTCATTGGTCACAAAGTTCCATACCATAACTCAGTTAAACCTACAAAAAATGTATGAAAACTTGAGAAGAATCAGAATTGTGTAATGCTTGACATTTGATGCGAAGCGTGCTCAGACAGAAAAACCCAAGCAATCCCTCCCAAAGACTAGAAAGCCAAAATCTGCTCAAACAGGCAAAACATGTGCCCAAAAATCCACAAAGCGATACGCACAAATGCGGAATTGAATCTCTAGTCTTTGGAATAAATAAATAAATAACCTACTAAACATAGATTCCACCATATCCGGACACCAACCAATTGATTATCATCGCCGCATGAATAAACGACAAATTCTCTTACCCAATGGATTGTGATGAGAATTACCGGCGATAGATGTGAGAATTAGGACTGATGTTGCATGCGATGATGCAGTAAGAGGAGGCTGAAATCAATTTAACATGAGCTTGACAAACTATTATTGGAAGGCTGCCTCTGGAAATGATTTACTACATAGCTTGTTGTCTCTCTTGGAATTCGACCACAAGAAGCGGGGAAATGTAAATTCTATTCATCAATATACCCAATAGATTCACATGTCCTATGTACCCGTAACTAATTAAAGTTCTTCTCTAAAAGGAAACTTCGGTTGTGCAATAAGTATTTATTATATTGGGCTGATGCAGTGTGTGACGAGATGATCAAAGGGTTCACGAAATCCAATAACGATCAACAACATTCGGTAATTGTGCACCATGTGGCATAAATAGAGGTTCAATCTTGATATCAACCAACCTTTCCAGTGATCAGTGGTGATCTACTTCCTGTAGTCCACAATTGTTTCCTGGCAATTTTTTTTGAAGGATAACAAGAAACTATTTTGATAAAAAAATAGGTACAAGAAAAGAGGATCCTCCCGCTTGCTAGCAAAAGGATTAACCTCCGATACAAAACAAATTACAATCCTTTAAGTTAACAAAATTAGAGGCCCATTACGCTAATCTTTAGCTTGAACTTTTACTGGAATGTTGATCTGTGATTTTGATGTTCAGTTGAATCATCTCCGTTCCTTTCTTCCCATACCTGACCACCAAATAGCCAAAGGCTCGATCTCCAAATCGTGGTTCATTGTTTC
>JASAUF010000533.1:1032500-1107067 GCA_030180095.1 Magnolia changhungtana | reverse complement strand
CTCCCAAAAACCCTTCTTCCCTCTTCTCTCCCAAATCGCCCCATCCCCAAATCGCCGCCCCATCCCCAAATCTTCGAAAGTCTCTCTCTCTCTCTCTCTCTCTCTCTCTCTCTCTCTCTCTCTCCCTTTTTCTTCAACGTATTGTTCCTTCTTCGATCTCTCTCCAACAATTGAAGAAAATTGAAGAAAGAAGAGAAAATCGAAGGTACTCTCTCTCTCTCTCTCCTTCACTTCTCTTTATTACTGAAGGCCTCGTCTCTCTCATATCCCCTTTCGTCCATGGCACGTCATGCTAATATCCTTGTCAGCAGTAGTTGTTTGAAGAAATGCTTCAACAAATTAACGTGTACCAATTGTACATTTAATCTCTCTTTTCTTTCATACTTTTTTTCGCCCATCCATGAGTGGACTAACTTTGATATATGGGAGGGGAACAATCAACATAGATCCACCTCATTAGGAAGGGCTTTTGCAAATTCATCATCTTTTTCCTCGAGGTGGGAATTGAGTGGTTGTGGAGAAGCTAGCATATTGGAAAGAGAGTGACAAATTCCGGAAGGTCTGTGGTCCTCTTGCGCTGGTTTTTGGTTTTGCAAAATGCAACAGATCGTAATAACAAATTAATCAAATTTGATGTCCATCTTTAATCATTTGATTTTTGATATGATTTTTTCTTTGTTTTAATGAATGCGTAGTTGGCTTCATTTGTAGTATTGTTACAAAGGTTTAGTCTCAGAGGATATTTACCGTGTTCGTGAACCTATAATGATGTTGTAGCCCTGCTTCAAATTGTTTCACGTGGACTCGTGTAGAGCATTTCTATAACTCAGTGGGGAAAACACACTGTGATTTCTCAACTACCGCTTTAAACCGATTTTTGGTGTAAATTGATTGGAAATTCAAAAGATTTTATTTTTGGAAATTTTATTATTATTATTATTTTTTTTTAAAAAAAAAAAAGTTTGAGTAATCAAGTTTCTTTGATGGGTTTGGCTAAATTAGATGTTGTTGGATTTTTTAGTAACAAAGTCTCGATTTAGTTTACTTTGATTCCTTTTTAGGTCAATTCGATTTTTGAAATTTTGAATGTTAGAGAAGTGCTACCGTGATTTGTCCGATGTATTTAAGTGACTATTTTGTGTGTTCTTTACACCATAATGAAGGACCATAGCTAGTCATAGAAAGTTGTGAGGTCAAGAAATGAGAGGTTTGTTTTATTTTTTAATTTTTATTTTCAAGTGGTTTGATTTGGGTTTTCTAAAAAACAGGCCCTTTTGTCTATTTTATCGCTTAAATGATTGTTAGGCCATGCTATATCCATGATAGGTCCATGCTAACCGCTATGCATAAGACTTTGCAAGCTTCATGATTCTCCACCATCAATCATGTCCTGCAATTTTATTTTTTATTTTTGGTTTTTTTCTTCTTATTATTTAATCCTATTTAAAATTTAAAATTTTGAAGTATTGTGTAACTTATGTTACGTGCTTATAGAGGGTTGAATGCTACACAAAGATGCTATTGCTATTTAAAACATAAGTTCCAAAGAAAGAGCTAAGGGAAGTATCCTCCACTTGAGCCTTTCATAAGATGTAAAAGATCCTTGTTCCAACTAAGGAATGTTTCCCAAGGCCCACTCTCATTATCCACTTGATGTTGATCAACTAATAAAAAAATTAACTCCACAGGGCGAGTAATGTGGAGCTACAATTTATAAATTAAATGGATGATTTCTTTGATCCCATGAGCTACAATGCCTTTTTTGGTATGTTGATGATTGCATTGATCTTGTGAGCTACAATTTATAAATTAAATGGATGGAAAAGAAAAATGCAGAAATTATTCGACATTGTGACCAATTTGAGTGGGCTTGGCTTACTTCTTTTGAAGTAGTATCTACATGTTGGGCTCAACCTAATGGATAGTTTGGATCCCACATGTGTTGAGGTGCATATGTGCTTTCTTGTACATGCATGTGGGTTTATCAATCCTCATATTATTGAGTTAAATTTCTATGATACTTAGCCAACATTTAAAAAAATTGGTGCTTTCTTTAATCAGACACGCATGTCATAGTTACACGGAAATTTTGATGACTAAATTGCTGAGCAAATTATTGATGACCAAATTAGAAATTTTCATTTTGAGTGTTTATCATGCTGTTTTTCGAGTAACCAAAGTTTTTCCACAGACTTGCCTCAACAAACTTTCGAAGTTTCTAAACTATGTTTCCACCATGTAGATACCTTTGGCTAAATAGTGAGCAAGTCAATCTATGGACAAAAATACTTTGGGTTGAAATATTAGAACCATTAGCTCAAATATGTGCATGACACCTTCACCGTCAATGCAAATATATGGTTACATGTTATGAAAATAAACTATTTAATTTGGGATACTTTGGGGCACAACCTCGTCTGCACTTGATTCCAACAGATCAACAACTGACTGCATCATTGAATCATGATGTGCCTTACTTGAAATAACAAAAATGCGAGGATATAATATTATAATGCCATTACCTCAGGCTTCGGGAGTTAGTATATTAAGTGCTACTGCTTGCATTATAGTGATGGGTGTGAGTTGTGAAGGCTAGAATACTTCCCAAATTGTTGTAGGATACTTCAAAACTTTAGTTATTCTACAAGATCCTTTTCAATGACCCATATAGTATAAAAGTCAAACTTTAGTAATCTGCCATCGCTTTGTCATTGCCGCCATTGTCTTCTCCAAACAGAAGAAATATATCTAGAAACAAAACCATCACCTCCCATGGTCGACTCTAAATGATCGATGAAGAAGGCCAAAATAGAATTGCACTCTTAGTCTCCCTTCCTCCTTAAAGAGCATCTCTTTCAAATTTTGTGCGCTCTCCAGATGGCTTGAGATAATATCGCCGACATTTCCCATAGACCACAACAGCTTGCAATGGTCAAAAACAATTTTAATATTAAACTTGTTAGAGGATTAAACATATCATTATCATTTGAGAAAACAAACAGTTATAACATTGAACCTGGTAGGGGATTAAACATATTGATATCATTTGAGAATATCTTTGAGAGGAGAGAAAACAAATGGAACATCGAAACCCTCATAACACTTTGAAACCTTAGAATGAGCAATGCTATTAGAATCAATGGACAACAAACAATCTAACTCAACATATAGCGGCATATGTGAACTGTTGGGTCAAGGATAATTTGGGAATGATTGAAATCATTTGTATTATGGGCTTGAATGTGAATACATAATATCCTCAAAGTTCAAGATTGTAACATCCTTTCAATGGCTTAGAAAACGATGGTTAAAGGGGATGGTTTGCATTCAAATGCAAAGAGTCAAAGACTAAAGAATAGATGGTTTAAGGAAGGTGATGGTAACATTGCATATTTTCATAGGATGGCAAATGCAAGGAGAGTGTTTAATTTCATCCCACCCATCAAGTCTTTTTTTTTTTTTTTATGCTTTTGTTAACTATTGTGTTCCCCAACATATTTTCAAGTGGTTTGATTTGGGTTTTCTCTAAAATGAGGCCCTTTGTCTATTTTATCGCTTAAATGATTGTTAGGCCATACTATATCCATGATAGGTCTCAATTTAACCACTATGCATAAGACTATGCAATTCATGATTCTCCACCATAGAAACAATCATGTTTTCCATGCCAACTGGAATTTGTAAAACGACTTGCTATGGACCTAGCTTGTATAATAGGAAGTAGCTTGATTTTTCTATAGAATGTTGATGTCATGTTTGGATGAACCCGTTTGAAAATGATTAAACCATTGAGTGAAGGGCATATTATCCCTTGATCCCATCATCTAGATGTTAACATCCAAATTCCCACATAAAAATAGCAAAGACCGCTTTTTTTTTTTTTTTTTTTTTTTTTTTTTTAACTAGCTATGGACATGGGTATTCCTCGTTGTGTTAGAAATTGCTACTTAATGATTGAATTGTACTGCTTGTTGATTATACTGCTTGTTGATTTATTTTTATTTATTTATTTTCTAAGTCGTCATGATCATCCAAGCTTAAGCCTTTATCATAGCTAGTTGTGTTAGGCTTTGTCATGAGCTGAAATATGTTCGACTAATGCTCATCATGACTTGAAAATGTAAAGCATGTAGCAATTTTGCATATATAACATTGATTTCTTTGTGACATTCATGAGGAAGTAGGACTTATTTACATGAATAGATCAACTGAGTTGTTGAACAGCTAATTACAATTTATAGTTGTTAATTGATCTTGCTTAATAATATTTTTATTGCTTTATTAATAGTTGGTTGGATGATAAATATACTTGCATTGAGAATAGAAATAATATAATATATATATATATATATATATATATATATATATACCTTGAGGATTTATTTTTTAGGGGACATGTTATTATTGTAACTTGGCTTCCTTTGCAAATGAACGGATGATAATGGGGCTTGTTTACATTATAGTAGGAAGCTTTGTCAGGCCTAGAGTTTATTTTCACTAACCTGTCCGAGTGGCTAAGGAAGATACTTATGGATAAGAGTTGGATTCATCTGCCAAGGTACCCATTTAGAAACTTCTCATTTTAATTGTTGTGGCTTAGTGGTCAAGATGCGTTCTTTTGACATATCCTCATATTTCATTGTCTGATTTAGGGTGAGCAATGCATACTTAAATGGAGCTGCGAAATTTATAGATTTTGCATTTGCAAATGCAAGTAATAGAGGGAGGATCCGATGTCCATGTAAGAACTGTAACAATAGCTTCTGGGTGTCTCGAGAAGTAGCATATGATCATATCGTGTGTGACGGATTTAATACAAGTTACACCTACTGCGTTTCCATGGGGAAGTTACGTGCTTTCCATGCCTCGCTACCACAAATGTCATAGGCGATGATCCAGATCCACACGATGATATGCACGGATTGTTACATGATGTGTTCGGTATTTCAAATCTAAGTGGTGAAGAGAGTGATGCGGGCCACACGCCATACGGACCTACACAAGGGCGTATCAAGCACAACAATTTTTTCAAATTGGTAGAAGATGCTGATCAAGAATTGTACCTAGGTTGTAAGAAATTCACTAAGCTTTCTTTTCATAGAAACTATATCACATAAAGTGCCTTGGTGGATGGAGTGATAAATCATTCACCATGTTACTTGAATTGTTGAAGGAGGCTCTTCCCGAGGGTGAAATGTTGCCAAAGTCTTTCTATGAAACCAAGAAGATTATCGGGGAGTTAGGGCTCAAATATAACAAAATTGATGCATGTCCCAATGATTGTATGTTGTACTGGAAGGAGGCCATCAATGAGCAATCATGTGCTATATGTGGTACTTCCAGATGGAAAATAGTTGAACATCAGTCAGATGATGAGGGATCTTCTTCCTCTACAAAGGATCAAAAATTTTCAGCTAAGATATTGCATCATTTTCCCTTGAAACCAAGGCTTCAAAGGTTGTTTATGTCATCAAAAATAGCTTCCTCTATGAAATGGCATGAAGTAGGACGCACCGACGATGGAATATTAAGGCATCCTGCTGATTCCCCAGCATGGAAAACTTTTGACCACAACCACCCAAGCTTTTCTTCGGACGGTCGTAATGTTAGACTTGGGTTAGCAAAATGACGGCTTTCAATCCATTCGTAATAATGAGTATTGCTCACAAAGACATGGCCTCGTTATTCTCGATACCATATAACTTACCACCATGGATGTGTATGAAGCAACCTAATCTCATGTTGTCCTTACTTATTCCCGGTCCTTATGGACCCTGCAGAATGACATTGACGTGTATATGCAACCTTTGATAGATGAGTTAAAGGAATTGTGGGAGGTTGGCGTAGACACTTATGATGCCTCAAGCAATGAGACGTTTCGATTACGTGCGGCATTGTTGTGGACTATCAATGACTTTCCTGCATATGCAAACTTGTCTAGATGGAGCACTAAAGGACGTCTTGCTTGTCCTTCTGTAATAAGGACACTTCTGTCTAAATGGTTAAAACATGGTCGAAAGTTTTGTTATATGGGTCATCGCCATTTTTAGAACATGATCATAAGTTTAGAACCGATAGCAGATCCTTTGATGGCACTAAGAATTTGGCAGGCACCAACTCCACTATTTGGTTCTAATGTGTTGGCCCAGCTTGTGGGAATTAATGTCACCTTTGGGAAGAAGACTCAGAGGGCCATGGGCATAAGAGAAGACGAGAAGACAATGAGGAAGAAAGGTATAACTGGAAAAAGAAGAGCATTTTCTTTGATTTGCCATATTGGGAGCATAATCTATTGCGTCATAATTTGGACGTGATGCATATTGAAAAGAATGTATGTGACAATGTGCTTGCGACGCTGATGAATATTGCAAGGAAAACAAAGGATAGTGTAAAGGCACGTCTTTGACCTACAAGATATGGGTATAAGACAAACATTACACCCAAAACAACTTTCATTTAACAAGACATATTTGCCACCGCATGCTTTACTATGTCACCAAGTGAGAAGGATGATTTTTGCAAAATCTTAAAGCGGGTGAAAGTTCCAGATGGTTATGCACCAATATTTCACGTTGTGTGCATCTCAAAGAGCGCAAAATTTTAGGACTCAAGAGCCACGACTGTCATATCATGATGCAAAGAACTACTTCCAATTGCGATACGAACAACATTACCTAAGAACATAACCTCGCCTTACTTGACTTGAATTGAGCGATTCTTTAGAGAATTTTGTTCTAAAGTTGGTCGAGTAAGAGACTTTAACCGATTGGAATTGCGAACTGCGTTAACACTTTGCCATCTAGAAAAGATCTTTCCACCAAATGGTTTTTTGATATTATGGTGCATTTGACCATTCATTTAGCAGCGGCGAGGCAAAAATAGTCGACCTAAGACAATATCGATGGATGTATCCTATTGAGAGGTGCGTGTTAATGTTTAGAAATTAAAATTATTTGCCATGTTATGCTAGTCATGCTAATCGACCATATATTTTTAAACTTTTTAATATTGGTGATCACGATATCTACTCATGATTAAAGTCGTATGTGCGTAATAGAAGTCGGCCCGAGGGATCAATTGCGAAGGGTACTTGCGTAAGAATGCTTAACATTCTCGCTCGAGGTACCAGCATGGTACAAGACAAGGTTCAATCGGCCAATACTGAATGATGACTATGGTAACATCAGTTATAGAAGAACAATCCTCTATTTTCCCACTAGTAGGTCGTGCATTAGGGAAGTCTGAGGATTGTGTACTGGATAACATTACATCTCGCACAGCACATCGATATGTCCTGTTTAACTGCCATGAACTCAGCCCATTTCTTGAGTAAGCCAACTATATGACTTAATTTATACATAGATAAATTTACTCTTTTATTTTATTTTTTTATTTTGTTAAAACTAATGACTTTTTACAGAGAACATATGAATGTTGTTAAGCAGATGAATCATCGCGCACGGCCAATGGACATAGAACGCATTCACAATGATACATTTTATAAATGGTTTAGTGATCGTGTAAGTAGTTGATTTGATAAGTTTAAGGACATGTGTATGTTTTTTTTTTAATTTTTTATTATTCAAACATGAGCTTTTGAATGAATATTTTCGGTATCTGATTAGGTTGAACAATTGTGCCATGAAAGGAATGAGCAGGTTTCAGAAGACCTTAGATGGCTAGCTCGGGGTCCTAGTATGGCAAGAAGATATAAGGGTTTTATTGTAAACGGCTTCAGATTTCACACCAAGGATCGTGAGAAAAAAAAAACTCAACATAGTGGAGTTGTTGTGACTGCAAAGACATCGAGCCATGAAGTGCCAATGACAAAATCCTATTGCATAGAGATGTAACATACTATGGTGTATTAACTGACATTATAGAACTGGAATATTGTGGTACTCGGAAGGTTGTATTATTTAGGTGTGATTGGGTTGATGTTCGATCTCAAGGCAGGGGTGTTAAGAAGGATGGGTTGGGGTTCACGCTTGTGAATTTAAAACGATTATGCCATACAGGTCAACATTTGTCTGATGAACCGTTTGTCTTTGCATCTCAAGCTGAGCAGGTGTTTTATGTACAAGACCTCATCGAGAAGGATTGGCATGTTGTAGTGAGGACGAAACCTAGAGACTTATTTGAGATGCATGGGCAAGAGTCTGCAGATGATGTTGATACATTCTTAGGCATGTCGCCCTGCGATGATCAATGTTTGGAGGACTCGAGTGATGACACCGTTAGCTGGGAAAGGACAGATGTCGATGGTACAACAGTTGTCATGTATTTACCACCCACCCAGCTGATGGTAGAAGAACAAATAGATGATACTGACTTATCTGATCCCATTGAAGACGACATTTTGAACAATAATTGATTTCTTAAGTACCATGTTTTTCTAATGTATGAAATAGAAATTAAAATGTCTTTTTCCATATGGTTCTGTTATTTATTTATTCAAAATTGAATCGTCTTATCAACATGCATCTGTTCGCTAATGTGACTCAGGTTCTTCTTAAGACATGAAACGTGCTCGTTCTAAACGCACGACTAGGCTATCGATAAGCCTTATGACTGGTGGCATCAATCAGCCTCAGCTACCCGAGACTGATGTGGGTCCCTCCCAAAGATCGCACCATAGTGGGTCCCTCCCAAAGATAAGCCTTCCCGGCTACATCGAGTCCGGTCCACCTTTGTTGCCCGAGTCTACAAATGGTCCTTCTCATCCCCAACTTCCCTCGCCACGGCGGGTCTCTCCCGTAGTTTGCATCAGATCCACACCATAGCTTGATTCATTAGAGGATGCTTCTAGTGGTATGTTATGCATTGGTTCTAATATCCTTAAAAATTTAATGTATTTTTTGCTAACGAACTATACATACAAGTCTCGCATATTATTTATGTGCATTTTTTTCAAAAGATTTGTCGTTCACGAAGAGAAGGAGTCGAGGCCCTACACGATGCCATCAAGTTTGGAAGATGCGTGAAGGGCAACACATTTTTATTACCACCAACAATCTAGGGCAGCCTGTTAATGAAAATGTTAGCAAGCTGACAAACTTTTTGGGACGATAGCACGTAATGGGGATTACGCACCCCTTACATATTCTAATTGGAGGGTAGTGCCAAACGAGAAGAAGGATGATATGTACGAACTTGTCATGGTAATGGTGATTTGTTTTATGTATTTTATTATTTTATTATTTATTTTTTGTTCAATATGTGATTGTCTACTTTGTTCATGTGATGCACCCAAGTTTTAGTTTGACAAAGAGATTAAATCTTGGGTGTTGATGTCGATTGGTAAAAATGGAGGGACTGGAAGTGCGAATTGAAGAAATTCCACTACTCGCCTCATGATAATGATGAGGCGTGGCTATGCGACCTCAATGAGCGTGTCCATATGGATCAAGTGGAAGGCCCTCATTGAAGCTTGGAACTCGAAGAGGGAAAGGTATGTGATGAGTAGCTACTGAAACCTCCGCATTATGAAATTACACAACTGTCTTAGGCTAAAATTTCATAAATTACTCTTTGATGTATCACATTTTAGGACTGTAATAAGATAAATACGGAAAATTAGAGAAAACGACGCATCGGCCACATTGCAGGCACAAAGAGCTTTGCTCGAATACGTGAAGAAGAGGTAATTTTTTATTAATCACCTGATAATTTGATGTCAATCTATGTCTCATATATAACTTATTTAAATAATGATAGAGAAAGAAGAGGCCCAATGGGGAGGAATTAACCCGAGTAGATATGTTCTTGTTGACACATATATGCAAGAATGGGATGCCCGTGGATGAGGCCTCAACAAGAGCAATGGTATGTATATGTATCTTCTTATTTTGTTTAATCTTTTAGCAATATAAAATCTAAATTGGTGATTTTTAATTGTAGGAACAATTAAATGAACGAACTTCGCAGCAACCAGAGCCTTCACAGAACAGCACTGCGAGGAAAGATATATTCTCGGAAGTCATGGGTGACGAACGACATGGCCGTGTCCGCACATACGGGTTAGGTCCCTCTCCTTCTGATATATGGGGCACAACATCCCACAGTGTCCAGTCCCAAGGGATGACCTCCAATGCTCAGAAGAGAGATGAACAATATGAGGAATTGCATGCTGAAATATCTTCCCAAGAGAAACTATGGCTGAAAGAGATGCTCGAGATATCTTCACTAAGAGAAATCATGTGACAACATTTATGGCTGCCATAACGAATCCTAGCATTAATCTAGCTACATTATTAGGTGTTTCAGCTAATCCCAACTTGAACCAACCCTCCTCATCATCAAGCCACTTGGTTCCAACCCCTCAGGTAATTATAATATATACATGTATATATATTTTTATGTGTAATATGTTTTCAATTATACATAGTTCGAAATCAGATACAATGATTGACATTGATTTATCATTTGTAGAGAGACTTGGCGAATAAGGGGAATTCTACGAGTTGCACTAATGTGACTCAAGTTCTTCTTAAGAGTATTGTAAGGCACTGGGATATCAGTAGCTAAAGGAACCGCTTTTGAGCACGGATCCATTGACAAAAGTAGGGGGCAAAACTTGGAGTTAGTTTCGGAAGTATCTGCTCAAGTGGCAATAGTACATGATGAGGAATTGATAAGGACCCATGGACGATATAAAACAATTGGGGATGCAATTGGAACAGTATTGCTTGGCCCACTACTTTATGTATGGTAAGCTTTTATTTTTTATTTTTATTTTTTAATTTTTTATTTTTAAGCAATAGAACTTATTGTATGAGATTGTGAATAGTAATTGATTTATTTTTGTTATTTTTTATAGGTTGCATGACAGAAATGGATGATGACTACATGAGAGAAGTTTTTATTGAGTATTTGGAACTGTAAACATCTTTTTGTAAGTGGGGGTAGTAGGGATCCGTGGTTTCGGACTTTTGGATTGAGTTAAACACATCTAAACAGTTTTATAAGATTATGATTTGTGATTTGAATTTTGCATTTGCATGTCTTTAATTTAATCTCTTCTGTTTTTTTTTTTTTTTTTTTTTTTTTTTACATGTTGTCACTTAGTCATCATATTTGTAGTGTAAGAGTTCCTATCATACCTTTTAGTAAATTTGCATATAAGTCTTAGGCTCCATTTGGTCATCACATCAATCTTCATGAATATAATTTTTGCTCAAACCAAATGGAGCTTAAGCCCTTTTTTAACTCCGCCAATGCAACTTCTTGCATTGCCGGTCCCAAGCCCGGGTAAAGGAGGAGGGAAAAGGGCATCAAGGTGAGTTGTGTCATTTTCTTCCATTTTATTTTACATACAACGTTAATCTTCATGTCACTCGACTAATCGTCAAGTCACTTGACTAATTTTCAGGTCACTTGACATAGTCGGCATGGCCCACGCTCTGTTTGGTTGTAAGTGAAATTGATCAATGTACTTTCCCTATTTCAAATGTTATGGTCAATAAGAATAGAGCAGCATGAATGTTGGGACATGGATTTCTTGATTGTAAGCTGTGTTCGCTATCATGCAAGGCCTATGCATGGACATTTCTGCATATGGAGAGGGCAAAGAGAGAAGATTAACAAGCCGCCATGAAACTGCCGACATCAACACATTCTCGTGGGTGAGGAAAATAGGTTCTCATGAATTTCCAAAAGCACACGCACACACAAAGTAGCTTTCCATTATTCTTCCAAAGATGTCACAATCCATGCATTAAAATCTGTAAATATATATAAATATACTATCATGTCCTCGAATTCTTGTATATGGTTTGGTTGATTGTTCATTTCTAGCCACAAGGCCATTTTTGTTGTAGTGAGGTGGATATGAACTTATATCATCTTACAGGGTAGGTTTAAAAGATGACAATTTGTTGCGTTTACCAATGATTGCTAGGTTAAACGAATTCTTTAAGATTCTTGTTCAATGACCTTTATGGGTATTGATCCCAAAAACATTTTAGTGCACTATTTCTAGTCTATATCCATTATATTATGAAATTACGTTTTGTGTTTGCTCTAATATAATAAGATGTCAATTTTAGATATCTTCTCTCCCCTCTATATCCATTATATTATGATCTCTCCGTATGGGTACCCTTTGGGCTTTGACTACCCAGCACGAATTTGATTGACCGTGCATCTTGTCCTTATCCCAAACATGTGGTTTGGCAGATGAATCATTCGGTTGGTTCCAACAATTTACATCTTGGGATTTAGCATCTTCAACCCTCTCATTTCTTGCATCATTTGATTTCCAACTTCCCTAGGGAGTAGATTGATCAGATTGAACGGGCTGCTTCTTTTGCACTTTCGTTCTATTCCAAGAATTAAATCCAGGACACTCCTCTCTTGTTGGTCTTTTAGATTCACTTGTCTGTGTTTCCTTTTATTACTATTCCAAACACCCCATGCATTAGATCGATCCGACCGTGTGTTCCGGTGCTTTTTCGCATCTCCCATACTATTATTGTCCCAACCACCGTGAACATTAGGTGATCTCGCTTGCGTCTAGTGCATCTTTTCCGCATCTCCCACTCTATTACTGCCTCAGCCACCCCAAGCATTAGACTGATCTGATTGCGTATGGTGCTTCTTTTTTCGCATCTCCGATACTATTCCAAGAACTAGTTCCGAGCAACTCGATGATTGGATAGGTTGAGTTGCTGTGTTTCCATTTTATTAGTATCCCAACTAGACCGAACACTTGTTTTGGATGGTGTTATATCATTTTTGCTTGAATTGGGATGTTTATCAACATCCCAGCCACCCCAACCATTTGATTTCCATTTTATAGGTTGAGTTGAGCTCTATGAAGGACAAAACTCCATGTTTCCATTTTCCTCATAAAGATCATCAACATCTCGCACCTAGACATTCATTGCTTACTTCTTTTTCACTAGAAATAGTGCTTACCAAATGGAGGAAATCATACACATCTGTTACAACATCTAGATTTGATGCCACCTCTTTCTTGCTCCACATAATCTGAAAAGGTGTTCCTATGCCAACGGCGACATGTTTACCCCAAGAACATGATGCAACTATACGATAGTGAATCCGTGTGACACCTTTCACTACTCTCTCAAAACATTTAATTGGCCTAAATAATGTGGTGCTATAAATGGGACTTGAACATTCAAAGAGTGAAACAGGTTTTGTAGCCAGCAGTATTGAAACCAATAAGATTTCCACTGCATGTCATGCTATTTGCCACAAGCATCAGATGTTCTTTTAGCACACCTTTTGCAACCATTTTTATAGATGTTGACAGTCACTAACCGATCGACCAAAAGCACATGAAATTCCAAGCCCAAAGATTCTCTCTCAATTGAATTTCCTGTTCGACTCGTCTTCTTCTTACAGAACATGCTGCAAAGTTCATGAAAATATCCCTCAGGTCGATCTTAATTCATTTGAATAAGAAACCAAATTGGGATGTCCTTTTGCTTTGTCCTTCTTACCTTTTTCTTTGTTTAAAGAACTAAAAACATTAAACTATAGTTCTTTTTTCTTCTTTTTTTAAAAACTCAATTGTCCAGCTTTTATTGCATCCATCTTTGCAAAAAGTTCCAAACCCCCTTATGTGCTCCAAACCAAGCAGATTGAGCTGATCTGCATCTTCTTGTGAATCAATTCATCATTTGCCATTAATTCAATTCACAAATCATTGACCCGAGAAAGTTTCTAGTTCCTTTCTAGATTTCCATTTCTTTCTTACGAAAATTTGTTGAACTTCTCGAATCCTTTTGTCTGAAACCCAAGATTCGAACTTGCCAATTGTGATGAAAATCTAAGTTTAAGAAGATTTGAATAGCATAATCAGAGTATTGTTGCCACAAACTAAATGTGTCGAGCAGGTTCACTTAGCAAGTTGATGCTCATAAATTGAACAAAGAAACTTAAAGACCATGATGCCATCTCTTATTTTTGAGCTTTTCTTCCTTTCTATACTTTCTTGATTCTTTCCTTGTCATTGTTTTTCAAATTTAAAATCTTCATAGTTGCTCCACATGTTTGGAGTTTTGACTAAATTCATTACTTCTCTGAGATTTACAGCTTGAACATAATTTTATGCTCTATCTAATCCTTCCATTTCTTCAATTTGGTAACTTAGGTGCTTATTAAATGACTAACCATCCCTTCTAAAAATTTCCACTCAATTTCTTGTGTTATATAAGGTGTCTTTAATTTAATGCATTTCTTTGCTTTAAAATCTTAATGTCATTAGCTCTTAGTTTCTTTGACACCTTGTGCAAAAAATTTCTTCTTTTGTGGTGGGTTTTGTATTTTCATTGGAAATATCTTTCCATTTTGGAAATTAATTGGTGTTTTGTCAACTGCCCAAAAGTTTTAAGAATATTTTCATTTCTTATGTTCCACTTCTCTTTAAATATCGCAGGAGCTTGCCACAAACTTTGCTTCAAAATGATTATAGTCGTTTTTGCAATAACATACTGCTCAGTGGTTAACTGGGATTTCACTCCATGTCAATGACTTTTTCGAGTTTTTCTCGGACACAATGGTGGTGCCCATGATATAGAAGGAAATGAGCTTCCCGATTGGTGTATGTCTCAAGAGAGAAGAGACACAGTTACCAAAGACCATAAAAAAGCCGTTGCAATGAATGCTCGGTATATATATACATTACTCCAATATATGTTCAACAATGTGTAACTTTTGAGTGATAACTGATTGGTGTGTGATTATTGGCTCCTTACAGTGTGTCGAGTGTTCCTTATTCTCACAATTGCTCCATATATTCTCAACCTTAACAGATCACTACCTTAATAATAGCAAAGCAATTCGTGAAGCAATGTGTTTCATGATGGATCCATAGGTGGGCAGAGATGTCGCCACGTTCAATTCCCTCAAAGATTTGATGGCATTGACCGCAAAGTGACCGTTACGCAAAAAGAAACATAGTCTTCTTTGATGTAAGCATTAAAGCCGACATTCCAACTTTCCAAAGATGATCGAAAAGACAACTCTGTCGATTTGATTATTTTCAACTAATTTCAGGTTAACATGAAAGGCCTTGATGGCATTCAAGGACCTGTTTATGTGGGGACTGGTTGGGTTTTCAACAGGCAAGCCCACTATGGCTATGGACCTCCATCCTTGCCCAGCCTACCCAAGGCTTCTTCTTGTTCTTGGCAAATGGCTACAAAGGCTTGCATACATTAACACCATAGTCTACCCATTCACTTCACTCCCTCTTGTTGCCTACTGTTCTCTGCCTGCTATATGTCTTCTCACCGGAAAATTTATCATACCTACGGTAATATCTCCATTCTCCATTTCAATGCAAAGAGCGATATTAAAGTACTGTCTACTATAAACTCGGTTGGGGCATTACCAAGTCACCAACTGGGTTTTTTCGAGTTCTTATGTTCAATGGCTAGTCTTTCTCATATTCCGCATGTTTAGATTTATGAGTCTGGAGGGTATTGTTTATTTCAGTTATTGCAGCTTCCTGATTCAAAAAATATATTTTTGTCAACTAGTCTTGCCGATATCCTAACACCCATTCCCCCTATCTTGTCCATTTTCCAGATTTCAAACATTGCAAGCGTCTGGTTTCTTGGCCTTTTCATGTCTATTATCTTGACCAGCGTCCTTGAGCTGCGATGGAGTGGCATGGGCATTGAAGATTTGTGGCGTAATGAGCAGTTTTGGGTGATTGGAAGCGTTTCCGCCCATCTTTTGCCGTTTTCCAAGGAGTTCTAAAGATGCTTGCAGGCCTTGACACCAACTTCACCGTCACATCAAAAGCTTCTGATGATGGAGAGTTTGGTGAGCTCTACATATTCAAATGGACCACACTTCGATCCCGCCAACAACCCTTTTGGTCGTCAATATGGTGGGTGTTGTTGCTGGGTTTTTCGATGCACTGAACAATGGTGGCTACGAATCTTGGGGCCTCTCTTTGGTAGGGTCTTCTTCTCATTTTGGATGATTCTTCATCCGTATCCTTTCCTCAAGGGTCGCATGGGAGACAGAACCGGACTCCAACCATTGTCATCCTCTCGGTTGCCTTTGTTGGCGTCTCATTTTCTCGCTATTTGGGTGAAGATCGATCCGTTCTTGAGCAATATGGACAGTTCTACTATTGCTCAGAGTTGCATTTCCATAGATTGTTGAATTCCCAAGTTTCTCTATTTTGAAGAATGGGCTTAATATGGTGCATTCTTGCAGGTATGGACAAACAAAGCCGCTTATGCATATCGCTTGATGGCACATGGAACTATGGAAGAAAAAAATATAAACGGCAGGTACATACAAAACATGACTACTAATAAATGATGTGTATGAGGCTTTACTTACCATCAAATTGTGAATCTAGATCCCATTCACATGTATTTATTGTATGGTTTATATGTGTATTTGGATGGTATCCTCATTGTTGCATGTTTGATGTTTGCTCTCCGCTAGTTGGAATGTCAAGTTTAAAGAATTAGTAGAGGCTTCTATTGTGGTTCTCGGATGTCGAAGAGCATCAAAGCATGCCTACCCACTTTCACCCCAACTGATGTATGGTTTTGAGAAATGCTTGTACGATGGGTGTTTTCATACGCTTCCATGAAGTGTGCACCATAAGTGTACAACTTCGCTTGGGTCAACTTGAACCCGATTGGCCCAACTCAACTGGGTCGTGTTCGGTTGGGGTTGGGTTGTCTTGACCCTCAACCTCACCTAGGTTGGGTTGAAAATCCTTAACCCAATCCAACCCGAACTTTACCTTGTATGCGAACATCTCTTCACAAAGTTGAAGAATCCCCGCCCAACCCGCATGCTCAATGTAGGTTTGGCTTATCTGGAGCTAGAGTGGTAGTTTTGACCACTATACATAAAGCAGTTGTCCCATTGCGTTGTCCAAGTGCAATGTCCATGCTATTCATCGTGGTTTTGACCATATCATGAAAGTAACTGTTCATTCAAGGTGGGCTATAATCTCGTAAGCGAGCTTGGATGGGTAAAGACACTTCAACCAAGTTTTTTCACCGATATTTGTTTCATAAACCGTGGCCCACCCGATGAGGGTGTTTGGCGGTGGATTGATCCGTCATTGCTTGCATTTGTTCACTTTGATCGGGGTGCTTTATTATTATTATTATTATTTTCCGTACATGCTCTGGTTCATTCTTCCAATCAGGGGGTTAGGTTCTGGCCTTCACCTGGCACAGTGCACTGTTTTTCCCACAATCAATAAATTGCAGGTGGTGTGCTTCCATCTTTTGGCAAAAAAGAAAAAGGAAAAGGAGAAGTTTGGAGGCAGCTTTCCAAACATTCGAGCAATAAACGAATTTAGAAGTGAGATGCATGAGGCGAGTTTAGAAGATCCAGTCTTTTATGGCAAGCATGTTTACTTAGTGCAAAGAAGGGACCAACCACATCCGGGCTTACGTGGAGTCGCTTTGTTTTTATTTCTACGTTGTTTTCGGGTTCCGGTGGCTCCTTGCCTTTTGTGCGGTCTTGTCTGAGTCCTATTTGTAGTTATACAATAGACCTGGCTGGGCCTTTTTGTCTTGCCCGTGCCTTCGCGAATCCTTTACTGCTCATCTTTGGATGGAACAAAGACCGGATGATGCAAAGTGGTTGGAGTGGCAACCCAAAACCCATTTCCCAAAGAATTGCCGTCAGTGGATCTGTTCATCTTCCAATGCACAAAGAACACTTTCCATCGAGCTGTTTTGGAAGATGAAATGCTTTGTGTATTTTTTAGAAACATTAAATATTGGAAGCTCCTGGTAGGGGTATAGTAGTCATTTCACAGTTGATGCAAATGCCTATAAAAGTGCACCAGTGTATCCGGTTGATGTAAGAAGCAATTGTGCAGTAGCAAGGAAAAACAAAGATGAAGAAGCAATTGTGCAAAGAGCAAGTTCTTCTCCAATTAGTTATTGAAGTTGACCCTTTTTTTTTCCTCATTTTGTAATTTATTAGAAGATTGTGCTAAAAGTTGCACCATCTTTTTTCTGTCGACAGAGCTCACAGTAGTGGCGGAAGGCAATAAATTACAGGTATGGGCGATGTATTGCTAAGTATCGTGAATGTATCAATATTGCCAATATTTTTGACTGCAAATTCCAGGTGTTGATGGGATTCATCTGCTAGATTGTGAGCAATCAGAGTCATCACCCACATATAGGTAAATATAGAAGGACCACTTTTGTTTCTTCTCCTAAGAGATTATTTTCGTGATATTTTTGTAGTTGTATGATTACATATTTACAAGCTAATAGATTAGCAAGAGGCCACAACAACCTTAACAGGTTTGATCCATGGTTTGCAAAGAAACAACAGGAATTTCTTCTTAAGAATTTCTTAGTGATACAAAGAAACAGAAAGGGGTTGAAATTTGATATCTCACCACTCAAAATTAAGAGTTATTTTAGCAAAGACGGAGTATTTTACTCAATGTCAAAAGCTATGTTAAATAGAAACCAGGAGAATGGTTATTGTGATGGGGATAATAACATCTGCAGTAGAATGCCTTATGATACCTTCTGAAGGTATTAAAAGGTACTCCTAAGTACTCATTGAAAATGATTTTTTTTTTGTATACAATATAGCATGGGCCAAATAAGTTCATCTTGAACTGTCTTTCTCTCTCTCTCTCTCTCTCTCTCTCTCTGTGTTTTTTTTTTTTTGTAATATCACAGACTTGGAGAAGAAATGAGGCCTGTAAAATTGACCCATCTCTAGCTGAACTGTCGATTCATTTTTCACCGATATTGCCAATGTACATTGGAGCAGTGATGAACTGAGATCAGTTCATTGCTGTAGAATTATAAAAGGGCCTCTTGCATGTGTAGACATGTAGATGATCAAATGTAGTCTTGGGTAACTTGGAGAAAAAAGATTCGTAGATTTGAAAACAGATTTTTTTTTTTTTTCCATTCAAATTTCCTGATGCATCAAGACACCTATAATTCCAACACCCAATGAATAGATTGCATCCAGAAGTTTATAGACTAAAAGGTTCAGATTGTTTGATCATAAGCCCATCAAATATGGACGTTATCATGAATATAGCAAAGAGCTCACATACACCTGAGCTTTGGTGTACATAGGATCATTTTCTCAGATACTTTAGTTGAGCATTCTATAATATTTTAGAGAGTTCACATACACCTGAGCTTTGGTATCATAAAAAGATGGTTTTGGTTTGCTTGGGAGTCCAATTAGTGACCCAAGTTTCCAGACTTGGGAATCTTTGATTTTGTTTTACAAATGGGTTGCATTTCTCCACCGCTTTGTTACAATTAGCAAGAATTCTGCTACTTTATTCATTTATTTGACTATAAAGTATATTTTGCCTAGAAATATGAACTGTATTCATTTCTCTATTATTGCCATGCCAGAAGTGGCAATTTCTTGAGTCTAGAATGGAATGAAAGATCGGTTTTCAATAAATTGTTCCCTAAATTCTTTTCTTATAATAAGATCTGGAATTACCAATAGGCATGCAACATTTTCCTTTAGAAGGGCACATGTTTTCTAAGAGGCGTGTGTTCTTGCCAAATAATTTGTTCCTTAAAGCTTTCCAATGTCAAAGTTAGCCTTAAAGTGACTCTACTATTATAGTCAGAACATAATGATTTGAAGGAGAAATGCTATGCATGCTTTCTCACATGAGGTCGAGGGTTATCTTTGCAGAGATGTGTGCATGACAGGATATTCATCAGGTGGGTCTCACCATCAACATGCCTTACCCTAAAAACCAATTTGATCCACTCATTGGTTGGGCCATTTACATGTGTTGCATATGGACCATTGGTCGTGTTTTTCCTATATGTCCACTTTTCTCATACACTAAAAACAGGGGACTGATGCAATTGAGAATGTAATGGAGGATTTAACCAAAATTTTTGTTGGTTTGTTTTCTTGTAGGGATTTATCCAATAACTTGCTATATGGAGATATTTCGCTCTCGACATCTAGGCTCAAACAAATTTTGCTATATGGAGATATTCTGGTAACTTACTATGTAGGACCTTGAAATGAAACCCACCTTTGTTCCTAAGTCTCCAAGGCTATTACCATGTTATTCTTGGCAATCTCAAAATTTAGAGACACTGTCAAACACCTGACATAGTAGAACATCCATCACTAAATTAAGATAAATATCAATCAAAATGCATCAAGAATCATGCACTATTTACGACTACAAATATGAGAGCAGATAAGCGTGGACTACCTCTTGTAGCAAGCAATAGCTGATTCCAAGTCCCTACGATTTTTATATATAATACCCATGTTGCAATATGCTTCGCATACATAGGCCTTTGTAGTGCAGCTTTCTCATAGCAGGTAAGAGCCAAATCATATTGCAGCATATCATAATAGACCACCCCAAGGTTGTAATATGCAGTGCTAGATTTGAAACACAACACACCAAGAATTAACAAGGTTCTTTGTGAAATATAAAATATATGAAGGCCATACCAATAAAACATGGGTAATATAAAATATATGAATTAACAAGGTCTTGACCCCAGCTTTTCTTTCATTCTCCTACCTTTGGAGGATGGCCTCCACACTCCACAGTATTTAGAAAGCACCAATCCATATTAGGCTATCTGCGTTTAATGGGAACAAAGTGAGGTAGTGGATAGTAACTCATTAGGCGGGAATTTTCATTTTGTACCTAATTTAATTACCTCTCGCGAGATACCTCTTAAGGATTTTAGATTCTCGGTACCTCTTAAGCATTTGGATGTCTTTAATTTAATCTCTTTTGTTTCTTTTCTTTTTACATGTGGTCACTTGGTCAACATATTTGTAGTGTAAGAGTTCTTATCATACCTTTCAGTAAATTTGCGTGTAAGTCTTAGGCTCCATTTGGTCATCACATTGATCTTTATGAATATATTTTTTCTCAAACCAAATGGACTTGTCTTGTTAATCAATGCTGGGCTCGATGCACCCATCAACATCCAACACCCTTACTAATCGTACATTAATGGGAACGACGTCACGTTGGGCTTAGGCAGACTTGGGTTTACCTTTTAAACTCACGCAGATTGGGCTCCACAAACTCGAATTGGACTTGGTTGGACCCTATATGATTCATACAAGTCGAGCCTACTACCGAGTCTCGACCGACTCGAGATTGAACGGGTCACCAATCGTCGAGTCTTTTAAGCATGTTCGGTCCGCTTGATTTTTGGGCCTGAGAGAAGAAAAGTTGGGCCCATCTTGAATATAAACAATGTTATGTGTTAAGGCCCAGTTCGATCTTCAAATAAGCCCACTTATACCTGTGTTTCTAATCTTGTAATCTGTTTTATCTTAATGTACTGAGCTATGGTACAACACTATATTGGTTCTACTAACAGGACACATGAAAAATGCTTTGAAATTGCTATAGATGCTCTCTCAATCTGGTACTTGAAACCCCATCTTCATCATACCCTTTGTTCCATGGTTTTTAACTGGGTGACTCGGAGGATGACTCATGGTTTCGAACTGGATCAAACTCGACTGAGTCTGAGTCGACTCGATGAGTCAGAAATACATGCTTTTGTTTGTCAATTTCAAGATTATCTTTACAAAAACTCGTTCATTTCTTCGCACACCTCAACATCAATGGGTGGGAAATGATGATAGCACTTGGTTTTATAACAAATAGTCGTATCTGATGAATAAGAAGACTAACCATGCATTTAAACTTTCATTTGTGTCTATCATAGGCTCTATCAAAGACACGACCATTGATCACTCTTTCATCTGAAGGAGCGCTTTACACTATTGGAGCCGAACAAAAATGGGTGCATCTCTCTAGAGAACATCGGGATGGTTAGTTTCCTTCTTTTAATATTCGATTTGTTCTGTGGATATGACTTTTGATGGTTGCAATGGTATCTTCCTCTCGCTATTGATGTTTCCAACCATCATATTCTTAGCCGTGCCTTATTGAAAAATGCAATCGATGCAATGAAAGAGTCCCGCATTCACTATGCTTCTCACCATTGCGGAAACTTCTCGTGGAGGAATTTGGGCTCATTGCAAGAAAAGAGCCTACATCACACATAGTGGACACGTGATCATGGCCATGAGCTTGATGTTGTAAACATTTGCCGAAGATGTGGCTAGGAAAGGAAGACATGATCGGTCCGAGAAGGGGACCCTCAAACAGCTTCATGTGGAAGGCTAGGAAAGGAAGACATTTATAGTTTGTTTTGAAAACTTTAAATAGACCATTAATTGTTTTGTTGATATTGTGCTAATTGTTGTCTTGATGAATGTTAAATTATTGGGTAATTCAAATTCGTGTCATTCAATCATAGGTTTTTGATAGTTAGATTGATGAAGATTTGATTGTAGGATAGCAATTATAAGAAAGGATTAGTTAGAATCAACAGGAATTTGTGTGAAAGGATTAGCAAAGAAGATTTATTATTGGCACTTTTCCGGCGTTTTTTAAAGATTTTAGCGGCGTTTCATACGCGCTTATTTTCACTTTTTTGTATTTGCGCGGCGTTTTAAGTATTTTAGCGGCGTTTCTCACAAAATTTCGCTGCAAAATTTAGCGGCGGTTTTATACTTTTTAGCGGCATTTAAATTACTTTTCAGCGGCGTTCGCGTGGTACTTACTGGCGTTTTTAAAGCTTTTAGGGGCGCTTTTAGAGTTTTTGCGGCAGTCACCACAAGCACCGCTAAAGTAAACAAAACGCCGCTAGATATCGACGACTAAGGGCGGCCGTTAAAAACGCCGCTAAAAAGGGACGACCGCCGGTAAAAAATACAACGACGCCCCCCTTTAGTGGCACGTGACCGACCGCCGGTGATTCTTTTAGCGGCGGTTTTTTGGACTTTTAGGGGCGGTTTTGGCCGCCGGTAAAGGTCTATTTTCTTGTAGTGCAAGTGTGAAGGGTGTCATATTGTTATAACCCTAGTTCACATAATTAATTATATATACTTTAACATTCAAATCTACTTCACGAGAAAAGTAGAGAATGCTTAGAAACATCATAAAATAGATTACCCTCATACACGTTCATGATAGAAGCGTTGAATTTCATGGATAAAATTCGTTTTAAGAGGGGTAGATTGTAACACCATAAACTTTTAAATACTTAGGTATTGAAAGTCATGAGGTATTACCATGAAAATCAAATTTAGTATATGTGTGTGTTCATATATGTATGTGGGAACACACATATCCCACACTATACACTATCGCCCAACAATTCACAATTTGCTCATCTTAACCATCTGATAATGAGTTATGACACAGCGTCTCCATAAAGTTTGAGATCAATCTGCCTTTAGTTGACCCTTGATTTTAAATCATAGGTTTACATCACTAATAAGTATTCAACTGATGATGTAAATAAACCTATTGAGACGTGATATCACACTTAAACACTTCAATTCAATCCAATTACAAAGATGAACCAATCCCTTGATTTTTGTCCTAAACTGATGTTTAGGATCCTTAAAATTAATTATGGATTTAGACCAATTATACGATCAACCTTAATATCAGCCCGTACACTCAATCATACATCGATTCAACTGTTGAGAGGACTCCTTATAGACGATTAAAGCTATCCAACCATTATTTTATTTTATTTTATTTTTTATTTTTATCTAGACCATCACAACATTATAGAATCGAACATGGGCATGTTTTAAGCCTTTAAACCCGATCATCAATGAATCTAAACTTTAGATCATGATTCCAATATATAGATAAATATTTTATACCATTGAAATATAATTCTAATGGGTGTAAATATATCATTGCTCACCTTAAGTTTTCTATGGTATATGTGTTCATACTTCATACCCGACACTAAACCCCGGAATACATATTTCTATAAACTCAATAGCGATAAAATTTCATATAACGCTTGGTTAGCACAATTGAGTCATACATTATCAATTTAGAGATCTAGCTCACAAGGTCTACCGTCGGTCAGATTTCACATCATATAAGTTGGATGATTGACTCATAAATGAGATGAACACCATCGTTGCGATCCATAGACAATCCCTGGCGTATCTATTGGTTTACATTTAACATTGGGCTAATTTGGACCAATTTCTAGAGTCAATGGATAGGTAAGAGAAATTCTTAGCATCCCATTGTTTCTAAAACCAAAAATGAATTGGTTAATGCATGTACATTCAGCTCTGTGCACTTTTACATGAAAATATCATGATCCAACCGTTAATCTAAGAAACCATGTGCACGCCCTTATATAGACATCCTAAGGAACCTCGAGGATTTTTAATCTATAAATTGAGAATAATTTGACCGTTAGATTTCAAGATTAACTGTTAAAACTCGAGAATGTCCCGTGTTATACAAATAAAGTTAAATCACAGCGATCTACGCTGACCTTTAACGGGCCCATGGATCACATGATCAATGATCATTCTTCACACAACCTTTAAGCTTCCCCACGTGCAAGCTACAACGGTGTGTGACTACACGTATGGAAAACTCCAAGATCTTAAACTAGAAATCGAATTCAGTAAATAAATTTTCAAAACGAAAACTTCCCACCACGTCTCTTTCTAAAGTTTTAGACTTAGCAACGACCTGTGTGAGGAATTTTAGATGAATCTAGACCGTTCGTAAGATGCTCCAAATTGTCCAGGTGAAAGGCCATCACAGTTTGACTATGGCCATTGAGTTCCACATGTACAAAGATTAGAGAATAGGTATGACGATTTTAACGTGTATCACCTGGTCAAGAAAATGGGAATGCCGAGTTTCCCTTCTCGTGCGCAAACAGTTCTCTTCCCGATTTTCTCATTTTGAAAAACAGCTCGCACATGATGCATGTGAAGTATATTAAAACAATCTCAACGATTCATTTTCACCCCTCGTGCAACTTTATTTAGAGAATCTTGTCGAATTGTGTTTAATGCTAGAATTTTGTTGCCTCTGATTAGTTGATTTTGACTTCTTTATATTCCAACTTGGATCCAAAGATTCTGTCAAAACCAATAAACGATCTAAGTTGAATCTTGATCTCGATATTTCTTGTGATTTTTAGGTTATGAAGGTTTTCACTCATAGCATGTTGCTGATAATCTCGACGTTAGTGTGGATCATTGTAATTCAGTGTACATCGTTGTGATTCAATGTCGTTGTGATTCAATGTAGATCCTATTTTGGTTAGTGTATATCATTACGATCGACTTTATTTGCATAGCAAGGGTCATTCTCAAGTTTCAATAGTTAGTCTTAAAATCAAATTGTTGGATTATTCCCAATTTATAGATTAACGGTCCTCGGGATGTCTAGGTGAGGGTGTACGTATGGTTTCCTAAAGAGAAATTTGCGACTGTACGACCCATTTATGGCCCATTTGCGAGACTAAGCCCACCTTATTTTACCTTGCCAGAATAAGCCGCAGCTGTACGGACGCTTCCCAAAGGACGAAAATGCCACTGCTTTTTCCTTCCAGCGGGAAGACGAGCGCTGACACTCCTCGAACTTCGAGTTGTACGAACGGTTCAAAAGATATCAACGTTACATGGGCCCACAGTTATTTATTTATTATATCCACAACGTTCATCCATATTTCGAGATCATTTCGGAGCATTATCCTAAAAAAAAATCATATCCAGAGATCAATTGGACCACACCACAAAGAGCGGCGGAAAAATTGATTTTCACGGTTAAAAATTTTGTAGGGCCCACCATAACATTTACTTTCCATCCAATCTATTCATAAGGTCACAACGACATGGATGAAGAGGAAAAACAAATTTCATAATGATCCAAAACTTCTGTAACACCTAAAAGAATTTCAATGGTAGACGTTCAATTCCTCACCGCCTTTTACAGTGTGGTCCACTTGATAGTTAGATCTGTCTTATTTTTCATCTCAAACCATAATATGAGCTCACCAAATAGATGGACAGCTTGGATATAACATAGACCTCATTATGGGACCCACAAAATCAACGAGAATTCCACGGAAAAAAAAAAAAAAAAACTGCGGCGGCTAGAGACGGCTATCGCTACGGTTATAATCTGTAGCCTCTTGTTTGAAACGGCGATAAATTACGGATTCCGCGATTCCATCGCAACTCGCTATAGGATTTGGGGATTGATCGCAGAATACACGATTCATCGCCGATTCAAACAAATGCTACGGTTATCTATGGCTACGGATGATAACCGTAGATATAGCCCTCCTCTAACAACAGGATACGGATTATAACCATAGCTATAACCGTAAGTGTGACTTTTTAAATTTTTTTTTTTCTTTTACATGGAGAATTTTATTCTACCTACATTTTTATCTAACACATTTATATAAATATGTATATATAGGCATATAAAAAAATTCTCTCCTTTTTTCATTTCTTTCTTTATTCATATAACAAGAATATCTTCGAAACCAAAATTAGTTAGTTGATGTACCATATATGACTTTAGGGCCAAAAGTTGGGTGGATTCAACGCGACCAACCTGTGACCCACCCGACATTGGGTTGCGCTTGGACAAGATGTATCGGGTTTGGTCTTGGGGTTGGGCCATGCAAACACCAACTCGATAAAACTTGGGTTGGGCTTGACTTAGGCAGGATGTATCGGGACGGTGAAGTGAAGGAAATGACCATGAAGTGAAGGGAATTGACCGTGAAGTGCGTGGAAATGACCGTGAATCAACACAAAATCGACGGGAATGACCCTAAAGTGAAGGGAAGCGACCGTGAAATGCTTGGAAATGACCGTGAAGTGAAGGGAATTGACCGTGAAGTGCATGCAAATGACCGTGAATCAACACGGAATCGGCGGGAATGACCGTGAAATGCGCGGAAATGACCGTGAAGTGAAGCGAATTGACCATAAAATGCGTGGAAATGACCGTGAAGTGAAGGGAATTGACCGTGAAGTGTGTGCAAATGACCGTAAATCAACACGGAATTGGCGAGAATGACCGTGAAATGCACGAAAATGACTGTGGAGTGAAGCGAATCGACTGTGAAATGCATGGAAATGACCGTGGAGTGAAGGGAATTAACCGTGAAGTGCGTGGAAATGACCATGAATCAACATGGAATCGACGGGAATGAGCGTGAAATGCACGAAAATAACCGTGAAACGCGCGGAAATGACCGTGAAGTGAAGGGGCAAGACCGTGAAATGCGTCGAAATGACTGTGAATCAACACGGAATAGGCGAGAATGACCGCGATATGCATGGAAATTACCGTGAAGTGAAGCGATTAGACCGTGAAAGGCGCAGAAATGACCGTGAAATGAAGGGGCATGGCCGTGAAATGTGCCGAAATGACCGTGAATCAACACGGAATAGGCGGGAATGACTGTGAAGTGAGGCGATTGGACCGTAAAACGGGTGGAAATGACCGTGAAGTGAAGGGGTAAGACCATGAAATGCGTCGAAATGACTGTGAATCAACACGAAATAGGCGGGAATGACCGTGAAATGCATGGAAATGACCATGAAGTGAGGCGAATGAACTGTGAAATGTGCGGAAATGACCGTGAAGGGGCATGACCGTGAAATGCGCCGAAATGACAGTGAATCAACATGGAATAGGCGAGAATGACCGTGAAATGCATGGAAATGACCGTGAAGTGAGGTGATTAGACCATGAAATGCGCGGAAATGACCGTGAAGTGAAGGGGCATGACCTTAAAATGCGCCGAAATGACCGTGAATCAACACAGAATCACCAAGAATGACCTTGAAATGCATGGAAATGAGCGTGAAGTGAGGCAAATGGACCGTGGAATGCACGGAAATGACCGTGAAGGGAAGGGGCATGACCGTGAAATGCGCCGAAATGACCGTGAATCAACATGGAATAGGCGGGAATGACCGTGATTTGCATGAAAATGGTTGTGAAGTAAAGTGAATTGACCGTGAAGTGGATCAAAATGATCGTGAACGTAAACGGACTTGCTGGATATCGCCGTAAAATGCATGGAAAAGCCGTGAAGTGAATAGAATTGATCGTGAAATGCATCGAAATGGTCATGACGTGAAGTGAGTTGACCATGAAGTGCATCGAAATGACCGTGAACGTAAATGGAATTGCTGAATATCACCGTGAAATGCATGGAAATGGCCATGAAGTGAAGAGAATTGACCGTGAAATGCATCGAAATGGCCGTGAAGTGAAGTGAATTGACCATGAAGTGCATCGAAATGACCGTGAACGTAAACAGAATTGTCGGATACCGCCGTGAAATGCATGGAAATGGCCATGAAGTGAAGAGAATTGACCGTGAAGTGCATCCAAATGGCCGTGAAGTGAAGTGAATTGACCGTGAAGTACATCGAAATGATCGTGAACGTAAACAGAATTGTCGGATATCGCCGTGAAATGCATGAAAATGGCGTGAAGTGAAGAGAATTGACCATGAAGTGCATCCAAATGGCCGTGAAGTGAAGTGAATTGACCGTGAAGTGCATCAAAATGACCGTGAACGTAAACGGAATTGCTGGATATTGCCGTGAAATGCATGGAAATGGTCGTGAAGTGAAGAGAATTGACCATAAAATGCATCGAAATGGTCGTTAAGTGAAGTGAATTGACCGTGAAGTGCATCGAAATGACCGTAAATGTAACGGAATTGCGGGATATTGCCGTGAAATGCATGGAAATGGCCGTGAAGTGAAGAGAATTGACCGTGAAGTCAATCCAAATGGCCGTGAAGTGAAGTGAATTGACCGTGAAGTGCATCCAAATGACCATGAACGTAAACTAAATTGCTGGATATCGTCGTGAAATGCATGGAAATGGTCATGAAGTGAAGAGAATTGACCGTGAAATGCATCGAAATGGCCGTGAAGTGAAGTGAATCAACACGAAATGACCGTGAATCAACACGGAATAGGCGGGAATGACCGTGATATGCATGGAAATCACGGTCATTCCCGCCTATTCCGTGTTGATTCACGGTCATTTCGGCGCATTTCACGGTCATGCCCCTTCACTTCACGGTCATTTCCGCACATGTCACGGTCCAATCGCTTCACTTCACGGTCATTTCCATGCATATCACGGTCATTCCCGCCTATTCCATGTTGATTCACGATCATTTCAGTGCATTTCACAGTCATACCCCTTCACTTCACGGTCATTTCTGCGCATTTCACGGTTCAATTGCTGCACTTCACCGTGAAATGCGTTGAAATGATAGTGAATCAACACGGAATAGGCAGGAATGACTGTGAAATGCATGGAAATGACCGTGAAGTGAAGCAAATTGATCGTGAAATGCGCGGAAATTATTGTGAAGTGAAGGGGCATGACCGTGAAATGCATCGAAATGACAGTGAATCAATACGGAATAGGCGGGAATGATCGTGATATGCATGGAAATCACGGTCATTCTTGCATATTTCGTGTTGATTCACGGTCATTTCGGTGCATTTCACGGTCATGCCCCTTCACTTCACGGTCATTTTCGCGCATTTCACGGTCCAGTTGCCTCACTTCACGATCATTTCCATGCATATCACGGTTATTCCCGCCTATTCCGTGTTGATTCACGGTCATTTTGACGCATTTCACGGTCATGTCCCTTCACTTCACGGTCATTTCCGTGTATTTCACAGTCCAATCGTTACACTTCATCGTGAAATGCTTCGAAATGACCATGAATCAACATGGAATAGGCTGGAATGATCGTGAAATGCATGGAAATGACTGTGAAGTGAAGCGAAATGATTGTGAAATGCATGGAAATGACCGTGAAGTAAATGAAATGAACGAAATTAACCACCAACTGATTGAAATTGACCGCAAAGTGAATGAAATGGATTTTCAACCATCGACCTGATGGAATCTTGGAAAATAACTAGGTTAGTTGGCTAAAGTAGCTTCTCCTACTCTGAAATCATATAGGGTACATCAAGTAACTAATTTTAGTTTTAAAGATATTCTTGTTAAATGAATAAAGAAAGAAATAAAAAAAAAGAGAGAAAATTTTTTTTATATGCTTATATATACATATTTATATAAATATGGATTCGAGAAAATTGTAGGTAGAATTAAGTTCTCCATGTGAAAAATAAAAATTTTTATAGATTGGCACAGACTACCGTTATGGCTACGGTTATAATCTGTAGCTAAAGGTAAAATACATTTTTCGATCATATCGAAAGACCTTTGATAAATATAAAAGGATATGTCAAAATGGTAGGGATGAGGACTGTGACTACGGTTATCATCCGTAGCCATAGAAAGCTCCGTAACCATAGCTTACTGGCTTATTTATTTATTTATTATTATTTTTTTTTTTTTTAATTTTTTGCCGTTGTAATCCCACCGCTTTTTGAGGGTCCTACTATGAGGTATGTGTTATATCCAGACCGTCCATCTTTTTGGCCAACTCGTATTAAGGCTTGAGACGAAAAAGAAGACAGATCTAGCTATCAAGTAGACCACACTGTTAAAGGCTGTGGAGGATTGAACGTCTACCATTGAAACCCTTTTATGGGTCATAGAAGTTTTGGATCATTATGAAATTTATTTTCCCTCTTCATCCAGGTCTTTGTGACCTTATGAATAGATTGGATGGAAAGTAAATGTTATGGTGGGCCCTACGAAATTTTTAACGGTGAAAATCAATTTTCCCGCTGCTCTTTGTGGTGTGGTCCAGTTGAACTTTGGATATGATTTTCTTTTTGGGATAATGCTCCGAAATGATCTCGAAATATGGATGAACGTTGTGGATATAATAAATACCTAACTGTGGGGCCCACGTAACGTTGATCTCTTTGAACCGTTCGTACAACTCGGAGTTCGAGGAGCGTCAGCACTCGTCTTCGAGCACCAGCCGATCCGCTTGAAGGTAAAAGCAAGGGGCATTTTCGACCTTTTGCAAGTCGTCCGTACAGCCGGGGCTTATTATTGCAATGGAAGATGAGGTGGGCTTCATCTCGTAAATGGGCCATAAATGGGTCGTACAGTCGTAAATTTCTCTTTCCTAAATTAATTGTCTGATTATGATATTTTAATGTGAAGGTGCATAGAGCTTAATGTACATGCATTTACCATTCATTTTTTGTTTTAAAAATCATGGGATGCCTAGAATTTTTCTCACCTATCTGATGACTCTAAAAATTAGTCTAGATTTAACCTTATGTTCAATGTAAACCGATTGATTCATAGGGGATCAAATATGGATTGCAATGATGGTGTTCATCTAATATACGGGTCAGTCATCCAATAGATATGATGTAAAATTTGATGAATAATGGTTCTTGTAATTTAGGTCCCAATTTTGATGATGTATGAGTCAATTGGGCTAACTAAGCGTTGTGTGAAATTTCATCATGATTGGGTTCCTATAAATATTCTTGTCTGGGGTTTGGTATCTGGTTTGAACATATACACTAGAATACTTAAGGCAATCAATGGTATATTTTTACCCATTAGAATTTAATTTTAATAGTATAAAATTATCATTTACATATTAGGACCATGATCTAAATTTTAGATTTGTTGATGATTGGGTCCAAAGTCTTAAATCACATCTAGGGTCAATTTCATAGTGTTATGATGGTCCAAATAAAAAGTTAACAGTTGGATAGCTTTAATTATCTATAAAGAGTCTTCTCACAGTTGGATCTTTTAAAGATTAAGTGTATAGTTTGATATTGAGGTCGATTCTATAAATGGTCTATAATCTTGATTTAGTTCAAGGATTGTACACGTCGGTGTATGATAAAAATCGAGAGATTGGTTCATCTTTATAATTAGATCGATTTGAAGTTCTTAGGTGTGATATCACATTTCTCAACCAGCAGATTTAAATTGTGATTTGAACACTCATTAGTGATGTAAACCTACAAAATTAAGAGTCAATCAAAGGCAAATTGATCTTAAACTTCATGGGTGCGTTGTTAGTTATCATATTTCATGATTGTTTTCTTATCGAAACAAAATGGTGACTCTGCTGGGGAATTTTCTATTTTCTGCGTACTTCGAATGTACTATTATCCATACTCGGTAAGATGATATTCCCTTTCACTAAATCTCAATTATCTCTCTCAACTTGATCTAATCACCATTATCCCTGTATGCGTAATACTCTACAACGTTTGCACGGGTCTCATTCTTCTTTACGTATCCTTTTTTTCTAATATTCTTTCTTCTTTCTTTCTTATCTCCAATATCTTCTCATTCATGGTCCCAAGGCTGCATGTAAAGTTTCGAGCTGATCGGATGGTGGAAACCACGCAATCTTACATTCTGGACGAGTTCTTAGGCCCGTTTAGTGGGATCGCTCCACATTTTAAGGAAGCCTCAAGGAAGAATGACTGGGAGGATGCTCAGAGCTGATTTTAAGCCCGAGATTGGCTGATCGAATCAATAATTCCTCCTAAGTATTGGGAGATGACCGGAATAGTGCCGTTATGCTGCCGAAATTTCTATCTCCTTGGAGATTGTCTAATTGAATTAGAGCAATTCCTCCTAAGTATTTAGGAGATGACCAAAATAGTGTCGGAATGCTGCCGAAATTTCTATCAGGCTATCTTGTCTGTTTTGACTGATTGTACTTTGTTTTCAGAATCAAGGAAATCCGAGGATGTAAATGAACTTAGAATAAATGTGATCAATGTTTTCTCATTCTTTCTTTGTTATCATTGAATAAATCCCCCAAATCAAATACATTTGTTTCCTTGTCGAAACAATGATCAGACGATTAAAATGGGTGAATTGTGAATTATTGCACAATGATGTATAGTGTAGGTTGTGTATTCTCATACACATATATACTAAATTAGATTTTCATAGTAACACCCGAAGATTCAATACTCGAGTATTAAAATGTTCGGGGTGTTACAGTCTGCACCCCTTAGAAAGAATTTCTTCCTGAAAATTTAATGATTATGTGTGTGTTCATTTATGCGGCCCATTGGTGCAGCTCATTTATGTGGCCCACTTGATGTGTATGAGGCTTATTGGTGTGACCCATTTATACGGTCCACTTGATGTGTATGAGGCCCATTAGTGTGGCCCATTTATGCAGCCCACTTGATGTATATTAGGCTCATGTGTAGGGCCCACCTATTGTGTATTTGAAGCCCATGGGTTGTGGTCTATTGTGATGTATTCGAGGCCTATGGGTAAGGCCCATCGTGATGTATTGAGGCCCATGGGTTGTGGCATATTTTGATGTATCGAGGCCCATGGGTTATGGCCCATTATGACGCATTCGAGGCCCATGTGATGCGGCCCATAGTGATGTGTAGTAGGCCCATGTGAGTGGCCCATAGGGTTGTGTAGTAGGTCCATGTGAGTGGCCCATAGGGTTGTGTATTAGGCTCGTGTGAGCGGCCCATAGTGATGTATTTTAGGCCCATGCGATGCGGCCCGCTTGATGTAAGAAACCCCTATGTAAGGCCCATTGAGACTGTATGGGGCCCACCTTAATGCAAATTGTGGCCATTGATGAGGCCGACGTGATAGATTTATGGTCCAGTGTGATGTATATTAGGCCCTTGTATGAGGCCATGGGCCCACTATACGTTTGGGTTTATGTGGGCCACTCCTTGGGAGTAATGTTGGTTAAATGGCTACATTTTTGGGCAATGATGGTTTAATGTCCACATTGTGACTTTCCTTAAGCCTTAATCGACCAATTGTCGAGGTCGATTGTTGAGGTCGACTTCGATTCCAATTGTCGAGGCCAATTGTTGAGGCCGATTCCGATTTCAATTCTAATTGTCGAGGCCGATTCCGATTGTTGAGGCCGATTCTGATTCTGATTTCGATTTCGATTATCGAGGCCGATTATCGAGGCTGATTCCGATTGTCGAGGCTAATTGTTGAGGCCGATTCCAATTGTCGAGGCCGATTATTGAGGATGATTCCAATTGTCAAGGCCGATTGTTGAGGCTGATTCCAATTTTTTTTATTATCGAGGCCGATTGTTAAGGATGATTCTAATTTCGATTGTCGAGGTCGATTCCGATTGTCGATTGCGACTCTGATTGTCGATGTCGTTTGTTGAGGCCGATTCCGATTGTCGAGGCCGATACTGATTGTCGATACAAATTCTGATTGTCGATCCCGATTCTCATTGTCGAGGCCCAATGAGATGCATATGCAACTCGTATTTGAGGCCCATTGTAATGTGCATTCGACCCATGTTTGAGGCCCAATGTGATGTATATGCAGTCCGTATTTGAGGCCCGTTGTGATGTGTATTCATTTTGTGTTTAAGGCCCAATATAATGTATATGAGGCCTATGTGATGAGGCCCATTGTGATGCATTTGAGGGTCAGGCGATGGAGCCCATTGTGATGTATGTTAGGCCCATGTGAAAGGCCCATCGTGATGTGTATTAAGCTCTTGAGTGAGGCCCATGGTGTTGTATATTTGGCCCTTGTGTGAGGCCATGGGTCCACTGTATGTTAGGCTCTATATGGGCCATTCCTTGGGGGCAATGTTGGTTAAATGTCCACATTGTCGAGGTCGATTATCGATGTTGGTTATGGATACCGATTATGAATATGTGACAACGTAGCATCATGATATATGCTCATACGCATCATCTGCATGTTTGTTATGAGATATGATTGACCATTGCATATGCCATAGTGCCGGTTGTTATGAGACCCCCTGATAGCCGGAGATTGTCTCATATGAGCGCACAGTATACACAGGATTGATGAATGACTGGATTGTATGACTCATGCATCTTATATTTTGTGTTGTGATTACTGTATGCCCTAATGACATCAGGGTCGTAACCTCCACAGGCATATCGTGGATGGCCATATGGGACACCGAAAATCTGTTTTACATGGTGTGCTATAAATATCCCTGGGTGAAAGTCCCTAAAACCTCTTGGTTTTAGAGGTTACTCCAATGTCTAGACCGAGTAGATGCATGAGCGTGTGAGGGTTGTATACCGTTAGGTCGCGTCTCCCACTATGTCGTGGTCAGTTGGAAGGGGGTCGGCCTTACCTCCCGAGAGGAGGGGGCAATGCTAGGCTGAGTCTGACCAGCTCGAGGAATGGGTCCGCTATCGACGAGTCGGGCCCGATATTGGCAGGCGGATAGTGAGGTCTCTTCCACTCACCATGTTACACGTGATGGGGCGGCAATCTGGTTTGGAGTGTAATAGACCCCAGTGATTTCTTAGGGAGGAACCGTACTGATATGTGGACTTATTGAGTAGGAGTTGCATATTCATTCATTCATTCATTCACTATCCACTCGAGCTGGTGGTGCGCAACTAATTGTTGTGTACCTTCATAATGGCAAGAATTTCGGTTGGGCGCGCACGACTAACCTGAGATCAACAGTCTGCTACATTGAGTCTGGCTATCCAAATTTAGGGCCTGTTTGGCTGGGCAGGGTGGATGGGATTAGGTTGTATTAGGATGGATGGAAGGAGTAATCCCGGGATTTGGTCAAGGCATGCCAAACAGGCAGAAGTTGGATATAGCAATCCCATGGGATTGCCAGCAATCCACTGACATCACCATCATTACCTTGAAATCCACCTAATCCCTCTTAATCCCATCTATTTTTCTTGGGACATGTTTGGTTAGACAGAGCAATCCTGGGATTGGCTGACGTAGTCTCAGCATTGGCCAGGCGAGCCAAACATACTCGGTGGTAAATTCCCTGGATATAGCAATCCCATGGGATTGCCAGCAATCCACTGACACAGCCATCATTACTTGCCATCCACCCTAATACAATCCAATCCCATGGGATGGGCCCGTCTAAACACACCCTTAAGTATGGGACTAGTTTAGATAGAAGTCCCTTATGATGGACCCATAGCCTGCAATACTACATACTATCATCCCGACTTCACTCCAGCTTGGTCATTTCATTCGCACCGCATATTGCATTACATTCGCGATATTTAGCATTTTGGGTTCCCATGTTTCTGTATTTATAGGGCCTAGATACGGCTGACGGTATTCGTGGACTTATTAGGATTTGTATATTGCATTGCATTATTGACATATGATATTTGGCTTACTGTCTCCGTATTGCATAACTGATTTACATTGCTTCATCTGTATATGATATTGTTTTTTATTATATTTTTGCATCGCATAGCCTGGATAAGTCTGATGGTATTTATGGGCTTGTCAGTATTTCCGCTTATTCTGATTACTCTGATATTACTTACTTGGCACTTACCTTGTATACACACTTTCACCACTCACTAAGCTTTCTATAGGCTTATGCACGATGGATGCGTGCCGGAGGCATTAGGTTGCAGCAGCGTTGAGTTTGGAGCATGCAGCGGACCTCTGGAGCTTTAATTTTCGATATATGTATTTTTCCTTTCAGCATTGTATTCAAATGATTATATTAGTGGATATGTGATGATAATGTTGCCTTTGTGATTTGGGTAAACTTGCAGTTATACTTCTTACGAGATAAATGTACATTGAAAAATTCTCCTTGTAGGATCCTAGGATCGGAATCTAGCGTATGGGCACTAGGAGCGGAGAATGGGGTACTACGGAGGCTGTCGGCACCGGATTCGGTGATCAGGATTCCTGTGAGTCCGATCTCCGGGTTTAGGGCGTGACAGAAGTTAGTATCAGAGCATAACTTGGGAATACCTGAAGATAACATCACATATCTACTAATAGTTACCCTACACTCTATAATTGTTGAGAACTTAGAATGGTTAGTTCCCCGAGTTCAGATAACTTAGAAACTTTTTGATATAGCCCCCTATCGTTGAGATTGTGAGGATGCATAGTATCCCAGTTTCGATCATTTATGACCCAGGATCCGAGGTTCAGTAGGGGTCACCATAGGGTTGATGATGCGTCTTAGGGGTGTGAGGTTAAGATTAAAGAGCTATCTTCATCCTTTTACAGATTGATTGCGCCTTCACATATATACTAGATGATATTTCCTCTTCCCTTATCTGTTCTTTAAATTTTGAAGACAAAATTTTTATTAGGAGGGAAGAGCTGTGAGACCCGTATCCTAGCCCGTACCGTTCCATAGGCTTTTGCGGTCCTCCAGGTTGAATTTCGGTAACCCTCAACCTGTATCCGACATTTGCGCGTGATCCTAATCTGAGTCATGTAAACCAAATTCGACTTGACCCGAGACTTATACCCTAGCGACTGCGCTATCGCCGCGGTTTCAATGCCGCGTTTCACTCGATGAGCCGATACCTAGGCCAAGAGATGTGGGCCCGTGTTCAGTTCGAGGAAAACGCAGCGCGTGCGAATTTCGAGAGAATCTCTACAACATATCACATCAATTAATCAATTAATCAATCACCTCAACCAAGTACACATCATCTCACACCTCATCCCCAAGCAACCCTATAAGTCAACAATTCCTTACACAACCCATACCCCTCTTACACAAATTACCTTAAAAGTCAATAAAGCTCTTACACACCTATCACTTACCTCACCCATCACTCCATCACCTGTCCCTCTCTCTCTCTCTATCTTCTTACAACCCTCTCTCTCTCTCACTCTCTCTCATTTCTCAAAACCCATTCCCAAGCAAACCAAGCTCCAACGTATGAGCTTCCCAAGCTCTCATGGAGAAGCTTTAATGTGGCCCACTTCCTACCCTCTCATCTCCCATCTCAACCATCAAAACTTCATCATCTTCCGTTAAAATCAAAGTCATGGAGTTCGGCGTTCCATCGGACCAAGAAGGAGGCCAATATGTGAGTGATCTAACCGTCGATTTTGTTATTTAAGGGCCCACATATGGTGGGACCCATCTTGATGTATGATTTGTATTTAGGGAGGGCCCATAGTGGCGGGGTCCCTCCCCTTCTTACCGATCTCTCTCTCTCTCTCTCTCTCTCTCTCTCTCTCTCTCTCTCTCTCTCTCTCTCTCTCTCTCTCTCTCTCTCTCCCATTTTGGGCCTTGATGTTAATTCATACTATCCACTGTGTGGGATGGTGTGACCCACTATGATATATATATATTTCATCCACACCATCTGTCCATCTAGACGGGACACACCTGATGTGTGGATGGAATCCACGCTGTCTGTCCATCCAGTTGGGACGTGGGACGCACTTGTGATGCGGGACGCACTTGTGATGCATGTGTTTCAGCCGTCCGTCCATCTGAACGGGACCCACCAAATGAGTGGGTGGAATCCACAACGTACAGCAAATCTGGACGGTGAGACCCACCCCATGTACATATTGTATCCAGTCCGTCCTTCCTGGACAGACCCTAGATGAAGGGAGAAAACAAATATCGTCTTGGTCCAGCTCGTGTGGCCCACCCATGTGGGCATGATGTACGTGATCTATCCATACCATCACTGGATGGTGTGACCCACCTGCATCTATGTGAAATCCAGATCATCCATCAGTGGACGTCTAGAGCTAGGCGTTTGTATAATATTAATATATGTATATATATATATATATGTATATATAATATTATAATAAAATATTATAGCTGGTGGGTCCCACACGTGTGGACCCACCATATGTATGCATTTCCCCATCCATCCACCGTCCAGTTATGGACGGTGGAGCCCACCTTGATATGTGACTATCCATGTTGTCCAATCCAAGGACGTGGATGGAAGTGGATTGGTTGGTGTACCTCACCAGCTTTGTAGCTGCTGACGTCAGCAGTACTGTGGGTCTCATCCACACGGTCCAGATGGCTGGGCGGTGGGACCCACCTTTGCTGTATGTGTTATACCCATCGTCCATCAGATCTGGACGGTGGGGACTAACCATGAAATATGTGTTTTAATCCCAGCCGTCCACTGTTTGGACGGTGGGCTAGTAGGCAGCAGCAGCAGTTGCTGCATCAATGTCAGTAAGTTTTGTGGGTCCCATCTGGACCGTAGACCCGCCGTGATGTATTTATTACATCTACACTGTCCAGATTGTGCTTGACGGTGCTGGACAATGTTTGGATGGTGCCGATTTACATAGACAAAGTTTGGATGGTGTCGATTTACATAGACAATGGTTGGATGGTGCCAATTTACATAGACAATGTTTGGATGGTGCTGATTTAACTGGACAATGTTTGGATAGTGTTGATCATCATTAGTGGGCTATGTGCCCCATGGACTGGTAGTGTACAGTGATGCACATGTTATACCTACAACTATTGAAATAATTTTTGGTGTGGTCTAAGCCCATTCGAGGCTCATTTATGCGGCCCACTTAATGTATATGAGGCCCATTGGTGCGGCCCATTTATGCGGCCCACTTGATGTGTATGAGGCCCATTGGTGCAGCCCATTTATGCGGCTCACTTGATGTGTATGAGGCCCATTGGTGCGACCCATTTATGCGGCCCACTTGATGTGTATGAGGCCCATTGGTGCGGCCCATTTATGTTGCCCACTTGATGTGTATGAGGCCCATTGGTGTGGCCCATTTATGCGGCCCATTAGTGTGGCCCATTTATTCAGCCCACTTGATGTATATTAGGCCCATGTGTAGGGCCCACCTATTGTGTATTTGAAGCCTATGGGTTGTGGTCCATTGTGATATATTCGAGGCATATGGGTAAGGCCCATCGTGATGTATTGAGGCCCATGGATTGTGGCCTATTCTAATGTATCGAGGCCCATGGGTTATGGCCCATTATGATGCATTCGAGGCCCATGTGATGCAGCCCATAATAATGTGTAGTAGGCCCATGTGATGTATAGTAGGCCCATGTGAGTGGCCCATAGGGTTGTGTAGTAGGCCCATGTGAGCGGCCCATAGTGTTGTATATTAGGCTCATGTGAGCGGCCCATAATGATGTATTTTAGGCCCATGCGATGTAGCCCGCTTGATGTAAGAGACCCTTGTGTAAGGCCCATTGAGACTGTATGGGGCCCACCTTGATGCAAATTATGGTCGTTGATGAGGCCAATGTGATATATTTATGGCCCAGTGTGATGTATATTAGGCCCTTGTATGAGGCCATGGGCCCACTGTACGTTTGGCTCTATGTGGGCCACTCCTTGGGAGTAATGTTGGTTAAATGGCCACATTGTTGAGCAATGATGGTTTAATGTCCACAATGTGACCTTTCCTTAGGCCTTGATCGACTGATTGTTGAGGCTTATTCCGATTGTCGAGGCCAATTGTTGAGGCCGATTCCGATTCCGATTGTCGAGGCCGATTATCGAGGCTGATTTCGATTGTCTAGGCCGATTGTCAAGGCCGATTCAGATTCTGATTGTTGAGGCTGATTCTGATTCCGATTGTCGAGGCCAATTGTTGAGGCTGATTTTGATTTTGATTGTCAAGCCCGATTCTAATTTTCGATTGTCGAGGCCGATTGTTGAGGCCGATTCTGATTGTCGAGGCCGATTTCGATTGTCGATTCTGACTCCAATTTTTTAGGCCGATTTCATTTGTTGAGACTCGATTGTCGAGGCCGATTCCAATTGTCGAGGCCCATTGTTGAGGCCGATTCCGATTTCTGATTGTTGAGGCCGATTCCAATTGTCGAGGCCCATTGTTGAGGCCGATTCCGATTTCCGATTGTCGAGGCTGATTGTTGAGGCTGATTCCGATTCCAATTCCGATTGTCGAGGCCCAATGAGATGCATATGTGACCCGTATTTGAGGCCCATTGTGATGTGCATTCGGCCCATGTTTGAGGCCTAATGTGATGTATATGCATCCCGTATTTGAGGCTCGTTCTGATATGTATTCAGTTAGTGTTTAAGGCCCATTGTGATGTATATGAGGCCTATGTGATGAGGCCCACTGTGATGCATTTGAGGGCCAGGCGATGGAGCCCATTGTGATGTATGTTAGGCCTATGTGAAAGGCCCATCGTGATGTGTATTAAGCTCTTGAGTGAGGCCCATGGTATTGTATATTTGGCCCTTGTGTGAAGTCATGGGTCCACGATATGTTAGGCTCTATATGGGCCATTCCTTGGGGCAATGTTGGTTAAATGACCACATTGTCGAGGTCGATTGTCGATGTCGGTTATGGATACCGATTATGAATATGTGATAGCATAGCATCATGATATATGCCCATACGCATCATCTGCATATTTGTTATGAGATATGATTGACCATTGTATATGCCATAGTGCCAATTGTTATGAGACCCCCTGATAGGTGGAGATTGTCTCACATGAGCGCATGGTATGTGTATGATTGATGCATGACTGGATTATATGACTCATGCATCTTGCATTGTGTGTTATGATTACTGTATGCCCTAGCGATATCAGGGTCGTAACCTCCACAGGCATATCATGAATGGCTAGATGGGACACCGAAAATCTGTTTTACATGGGGTGTTATAGATATCCCTGGGTAAAAATTCCTAAACCCTCTTGGTTCCAGAGGTTGCTCCAACATCTAGACCGAGTGGATGTATGAGCGCATGAAGGCCGTATACCGTTAGGCCGCGTCTCCTACTGTATCGTGGTCGGTTGGAAGGGGGTGCAGCCTTACCTGCATGAGAGGAGGGGGCAATAGTAGGCTGAGTCTGACCTACTTGAGGAATGAGTTTGTTATCGATGAGCCAGGTCCGATATTGGCAGGTGGATAGTGAGGTCTCTTTCACTCACCTTGCTGCGCACAATGGGGCGGTAATCTGGTTTGGAGTATAATAGACCCTGGTGATTTTTCAGAGAGGAACCGTACTGATATGTGGACTTATTAAGTAGGAGTTACATATTCATTCATTCACTATCCACTCATGCTAGTGGTGTGCAACTACTTGTTGTGTACCTTTGTAATGGCAAGGATTTTGGTTGGGCGCGGGACTAACCTGAGATCAGGAGTCTACTACATTGAGTCTGGCTATCTAAATTTAGGTATGGGACTGGTTTGGATAGAAGTACCTTATGATGGACCCCATAGCCTGTAATACTACGTACTATCATGCCGACTTTACTCCAGCTTGGTCATTTCATTAGCACGGCATATTGCATTGCATCCGCGATATTTAACATTTTGGGTTGCCATGTTTCTATATTTATAAGGCCTAGATACGACTGACGGTATTCGTGGACTCATCAGGATTTGCATATTGCATTGCATTATTGGCATCTGATATTTGGCTTACTGTCTCCGCATTGCATAGCTGATCTACATTGCTTCATTTGGATATGATATTTGGCTTACAGTCTCTGCATTACATTTCTTCATCTACATTGGGTAAACTTGTGGTTATGCTTCTTACGAGATAAATGTATGTTGGAAAATCCTCCTTGTAGGATCCCAGGATCGGAATCTAGCGTATGGGCGCTGGGAGTCGAGAATGGAGTACTACGGGGCTGTCTGCACCGGATTTGGTGATCGGGATTCCTGTGAGTCCGATCTCCGAGTTTGGGCCGTGACAACATGTATATAACAATTTATAATAATCAATGTGCAAGGGATAAAACCATACATGATGAATTGTCAATTTGCAAAATGTAGCAAGATCCTAGCCCACTCAACTGGGGGCTTTTGGTACAAAACTCATAAGCCTCAAATGTTCAAAAGTCAAAACTAGAAAGGAAGTAAATGCAACAACTGGTTAAGTCCATAATATTTCACTGCCTCGTGGCACGACTCCTCTTCATAAAATCCTTCCTCCAACCCTGCAGAGTTGGCATCTGGGCCTGCTTCCTAAATGCTCTCGTCTAAACCTGCATTATTTGTATAGTTGCGTGTACGATGAATGAGTGACTAGCTTAGTGTGAATTTCCCTCAAGATTACACACTGTCGCATTAGTTTAGCATAATTTGTAAACAATAAGGCAATCAAAACATTACACGATGCAGCCTTATTTAAATGTATGGATACATGAGTGCACATCAATTGGGGATGCTCATCCATTTGTCTTTTGGGCAAAACCCATGCATGTGATCGGTCACCAACGAAAGTACACCCCATACTTGTATAGAGTCAAACTAACCAAAAGTGGGTCGATATTCGATGGTCTGAGAGCTAGTGAAACCATACCATGCTAAGGGCACATGTTATATTATTCATAATTAGCCACCCGTCATCACCTGTATGCTATGAATACATGATTAACACAACCATTATTACTCTAATTTCAACTAGGCAATTTAAGAAAGTTCAATGGACACTATGGAGGTTTTATCACCCAACATAAGCCAACAACTCGGGCATAGTGTCCCATACCACCATCTCCGGCTCATGAGACTCGAACATTAGAATGTTTAATGGTAACCTTCTCGACTAGTGGCCAATCATAGTTCAACAAGTGGAACTTACCATCACATAGTTATATGTGAATGAATCATCAAAGCCATATATGGAAAATGTCAAATCGAAGTGATCAGAAGGCCACATAGGACAAATACCAAATTGAAGTGATAAAAGGTCTCTTGAGGTAAATGCCAAATAGAAGTGATAAAGAGGTCACATAGGGAAATTTTAAATCAAAGCAGTAAAGAGTTTATACCCAAAAGCCATGTAGGCATAATAACCCATGGATGGTAAACCCACATCAATTTTTACCATTCAAGGTAGCCTCTAAGTCGAGGGTCCATTACAAACACATTCACTTAAGTTACATCCTAAGTCTAGATGTACATATATAAGTGGGGCTTCCTACTAATAGATGTAGCAATTTAAACTCCACAAGCGACCTATAAGCATGAGAAGATGTACAGATACAACATATATGTTTGCATACAAGATAAATATTGATCATAAGATTCAATAACATCGCAAGTGATCACAAATCATAAGCATAAGCTATCAGGTAAGATGGTGATGCCCTGGGCAGGCCACAATTGGGTCCAGCGCCTACCACGGCTAGGGACTCAACTTGATGTCGGGTTAGCACTAATTGGTGTTAAAATGTGTTAACTCGACACGCCTGCAACAATCTAAACTCGGCCACTAATGGTTGAGTGCATCAAGTCAAGAGTAGCAGCCCCCCACTCGATCTGCACTGAGTCGCTGACCAGCTCCGAGCGGGGCCTGGTCTCGGCAACTCAATTATGGCATGGGTGAACTCGAGCCTAACTTGTGACCAAGCATGGTGGAACTATCCAATCGAACTCAACAACGTCCTAACTTTGCTGCCTCTCCCTTTTTTCCTCCTCACTCTACCTTCCTCTCTTCCTTCTCTAGCTCCTCTCACTCTCTCAAAACGACCCAGACACCCACGGACTCGTGTAGACTCACCCTAAGTTGAGGTGACTCGGACGATCTGGTGCAGTGTGGCACCACAACCCGCACTTTCCTTCTCTTCCCTCACCTTCTCTTTCTCTATTTCTTTTCATAGTACAGGCCCTCCAGCTCGCCTTAAGTGAGCCCGGTTCAGGTCAACTATGTCGACTCGGCGCAGCAGGGCAACAAGTATAGCGGCAGCGCCCGCACTCTCTCCCCTATTCTCGCCTGGTCTCTCTCCCTCTCTCTATCCCCTGAAATCTTGGCTGCAATCCCAAGGAAAATGCGGCATATTTATAGGCTTAGGGTTAGGTTTTTGGATTTCATCTAATGGCCACCCTATCATGTTGGACTGGCTTAGATAGGAGGATCGAACTCTGCTGCATGGCGCTGATCCAACTTGTAGGATGTATTCCCATTGTCATGGGCCACCAAATGGGCATTTCAGATAAGAAAATGGGCCCCACACCATCGTGGTGGGTTTTTCAGTTTGATGGAGAAGATGACGTCACCTCCAATAGTGAATTTTTATCCAGGGCCTATCAACTCGATCTGCAGCTTGTGGATAGACTGGATGTGACCTCCATTGTGGGACCCTCCATTTCCTTTCAAATTCGTAAGTGTCCTACATCTTGTGAGATTTCCTCCACTGCAGATATTTTCTCACGCATGGAGATTCTCATGGAAAGTTGGTTGCCCTAGCAGCTAGTTGTGGGGCTGCCCTATCTAGAGCGACCAAGATTGTCTGGCGAAGCTTAGGTGTATGGCTTGGATTGAGCCAAAGATGTTCTCCCAAAAAGGAAAAACTCCCATTGTTTTTCTTCCATCGGTAGGTTGCTCCTCCTTTTTCGGCATTGGGCGAAGGGAAGGATTGGCGTTGGAGGGATGGCTGAGATTTTAGGGGAATGGTCTACTTAGATTGCCAGTGTGATAGCAAAGAATGGAGAGGAAATTCCATTTCTCCATCAAGTGAATCACGTTCGCACTCCCAATTGAGCCTTCGTTTGTGTAGATGCACATGTGCATAAGGGCGCGTGGATCATGTGGTCCTGGTCAAAATCGTATTTCGCATGAAATGGACAGTTCAAATTTTTTCTATAAACTTGAATGGTGGGCCATGATTTGTCTCAGACGGACAATGTCCATGCATCTATTATGCAAGGGAGAAATGTAAAAGGACTTCCCTTTCTCAGCTCGAATCAGACCTTGTTGACCGGGTTGAGAGTTTTGGTGGGGCACGGGTGTGCTCCAGTTATGCACATGCACTACATAGTGAGGGGCCTATAATGCTGGTCTTGATGGATCTCCCCCATCCATCAAGTCACGTGGGTCTTATCAGGGCATCCAGTCAAATATGAGGTAGATTCAAGGCTTAGGTGGGCCACACCAAGTGAACGTTGGTTTAACTATTGATTTCCATCGATCTGATGGTCAGATCGAATTTAAAGCCGGTCATCATTGAACTTTGGAGTTGTGATATCTCTTATTTTGAAAACCATTTGGATAGATGGCCTGATGAATGGGTGATGGTTACTCCCATTAGCTTGACTTAGGCTAGGACCATTCGCTTAAGTTAGCTTCATATTTAAACCGAATTAGGTTTCATGGTAACACCCGAGCACTGAAAGTGCGGGGTGTTACATTATATACTTGTAGAAAAAGTCATGATAAATAGTGCTACCATTTCACTCCCAAAGATAAAACTAATGGAGTCAGTACCAAAAAAGAAGGCAACGCGGCATAATCCTTCCCCAACGATTGTTAGCATTCAGAAATTCATCATTGCTCACCATGATTTGTTGATGGCCTAACCATCGATATTGACCTTGGTAATTCTGATGGCTTTAAAGCATTGGCGAGTTACACCAAGTTTCCTTATTTGTCGACGGCCCGTATGACCAACACCGACGGTTAAAAGTTGTTGACATTTCTCTTTAAAAAAACAACACATTATTGAAGTGGAATTCTTACCCTGCCCATCTCTAGCTCAGAACAAGAAAATCCTCCACCATTATGTGGCCTAATAGTTTGATTTTTAAAGCACTCCTACGTCATGTGCCCTAATACAAAAACATGAATGTGAAAAGGGCTATACATTGAAAAGTTTCATAAGCATTTGAATAACAACAAAGATGAAAGGGGCTTTACACTAGAAAGTTTCATAAGAATTGTGTTTGTTTGTAAACTATTACAATGTGCTCCATGCATGATTACATATGATATGTTAAGCTCAAATACATGTTATAAAGGATGAACATTAGTGGCAAGAGGACCATGCCACTGACTAACTGAAACTGTAAGCACATGGAACATAGAACTTTGTACCTTCTTAACCCACTAATTTCTTAGCAGTTTAAGATTCTATATTCTGACAATAAAGCTAGTAACAAAAATATGAAGAAGCTATGAAAACAATGCTAAAAATAACAAATGGTGAGGGGTGAGGCATTATACCTCAAGTACCCTATCATTATCATTCTTCCACCGTTCGTCCAATGTATAACCATTCATGAAATCTTTAGAGACAATATAAGACCTGTAACACCGTGAGACCGACCGTACGCTTTAACTTCGGCAGCAGTGTGTTCCTGGCAGATTAGATCGATGAGTTTTGATCGGGGCTCTATTTTAGTACCGCAACACCCCGAGACTAGCACCTTAAAAACTGTGTCAATGCTACGTGAAATTGCAGTAAAGGGCAACAATCCTTTTAAGTGTGGAATATGGTGGAGCTATAGAATGTAGACTAAGTCCTAGGGAGGGGGGGAGGGGGGTGGGGTTGATTAGGACATATATAAAATTTTGTCAATTAAAAATAATAATTGACTAGTTTAAACTAATTTTCAATTAAACTAAACTAAGCAATAAAACTTTAAAGGCTTCCAAGTCTATAGAGGGTCCAATCATATAAGCTACTCAAAATATGGTTGTTCCTGGTACCGAGTTGTTGCCTTGTTGGTATTGGATACAGTTACAATCAAATAAACCTGATTGCACTCAACCCTTCTTTAATTTGGTAGCCCAAAGACACATCTGATTCTTAATTGTACTTGAATTAATCATCAAGAATAATATTCTTAATTTGGTGCCGGAGTAATATTCATTTCCCCACAGGACAATTTGTTACCTTATTATTTCACGTTAGGTATGGCGTGTACAAATAACGAAGCTGAATATAATGCCCTGATCATCGGGATGGAGATAGCCAGCGAACTAAGAATAAAACACCTACAGATTTATGGGGATTCTAAGTTGGTCATAAATCAAGTGGCGATGGAATTTGAAACAAGAAAACTGGAACTTCTGTCGTACTGTCGAAAAGCACAGCATTTATTGGAGAAATTTTTAAACGTTGAAGTCAAGCATATACCACGAAATGAAAATGCGAAGGTCGATGCTCTGGCCAGTCTAGCAACAGTGCTGTCTTACCCAGATTGAAGCCCCCTACAAGTAACAATTGAAGAAAGGAGATTCTTACCTTCGGCAGAGGTAATTGGTGAATCAATGGAAGCCCTACCCGTATCATGCCTAGAAGTGACAATAGATGATTGGCTTCAGCCCTTCATTGACTATCTTAAATACGACATCCTGCCAGACGATCCAGAAGCGAAATCGTAAATTAAACAGAAAGTAAAAAGGTTCATTTTGTGCAATGAGGAGTTATACAGAAGATCTTATAATGAAATGTTATTGCGATGTCTAAATAAAGAAGAGGCAAGCCAAGTGCTATGCAAGGCACATTCTGGGGAATGCGCGGCACATCGAGCTAAGAGGAAACTATTCTGCCGAGTGCACCGGATGGGATATTACTGGCCAACAATGTTTAAAGATGTAATAGATTATGCGAAACAGTGCCATGAGTGTCAAATCCACAGAAACATCATACATGTCCCTCCTAAAGACCTTCATCAGTCAGTTACTTCTTAGCCTTTTACCGCGTGGGGACTTGATGTCATTGGCCCCATAAACCCACCGTCGTCTAGAGGGAAATAGTATATATTAGCAGCAATGGACTACTTTTCCAAATGGACAAAAGTTGCCGCACTACGAAGCGTTAAAGAGAAAGATGTTGTTAATTTCATTCAGCATGCGATAAAATATCGTCTTGGTATCCCTAAGAGAATCATTACAGACAATGACACCCCTTTTAAGAACAGGAGAATGGAGAAGTTATGTCAGAAATTTGAGATTCATCAGTCATTCTCAACACCCTATTATCCACCAGCCAATGGATTGGCTGAAGCATTCAATAAGATGATTGTAAAAATACTGAAGAAGACGGTGAGCAGGAATAAGCGTGACTGGGATGAAAAACTGCATGAAGCTCTATAGGCCTATCGAATAATGCATCGTATAGCGACATAGGCTACCCTGTATTCGTTAGTATATGGTACGGAAGTTGTCATGCCAATCGAGATACTAGTGACTTTGCTAAGTGTAACAATACATCAATCAATTACAGATGATGAAAATGCAAAGATATGGCTGAAAGAATTGGATTTACTTGATGAAAAAAGGGATTTACAATTATATCAAGCCAGAGTTTCTACCGCCTTCGATAAAAAGGTTAAACACCGCTCTTTCAGGAAAGGGGATTTGGTTTTGATGTTGAAAAGGTCAATAGTAGTCACTCAAAAAATAAGGGGCAAATTTGACCCTAAATGGGATGGACCATGTGTAATAATTGAAGTTTACTCCAATGGAGCGTACATAGTAATAGATCAAGACGGACGAGGCATCAGTATACCGGTCAATGCTCACTTCATCAAGAAATATTATTCTTGACAGTAGAAGAAATTTTGATTTAGAAGATTACCAAGATAATTCTTCTATATCAAAAGGGGGCGATCACAGATGAAAGTCATGTACTCTCCCTCACGAGAATGAATGAAAAGCACAAACTTTGCCGCCGAAGCATTGATGATCGCCAAGCGTCTATGATTATCGCCAAGCGTCGATGATTATCGCTAAAGTAGCAATTGTTGCTGTCATCATCAATCGCTCACATAAGCTTATTTTAATTAAAATTGCTATCATCGCCAAGCTGATACATTATGCTAAACATAATACGAATGTCCTTGAGACATCATCAACGATGATGAAATATTAATTATTGATTTATCAATTTTAGCAGCGGCAATGGAACAGATTGTGCAGCCAGCAGCCAACCACATATAAAGTTGATGACAGCGATGGTAGCTTCCTTCTTAAGGCAGCCTAGCCAAGCCTTACATGGCCAACTACACATAAGACCTATCGCTTTCCCCATCCGGGCAGCAGTGAGAAGCTAGTGGCCCTAAAAAGCCCGTGAAGGTCATCATGTGCATACACTTGCGGGCAGCGGACAGAGCCAGCGACTAAAAGCCCTAAAAGGCTAAAAAGTCATAAAATAGCCAGTCATGCGTGAAACCAATGCCATTTGTGAGCTCTCCGACAATGTCATGGACGAGGACGAAAATACCCTCCCAGGAACGAGTCCGAACTCACAGACGAAGAAAATCCAAATCCTTGGTTTGATTTTGGTATTAACTCATGAGGAAAAGTATAAACCTACTCATCGATGGACCGATGACCTTGGATTTGGTACCTACGGTAACCTGGTAAAGCCCCACGAACTCTAGAAAGTTATTGTGGCCATCCCTGTGCGTAAATCCCCTCACAGCCGTAATTGCTCCAACTACTCAAGAGCTTAAACTATGTGCGACTATCTAACTAAACTGAAATTTAGCACCGCTTATCAAAACATAAATCACACAGGGAAATCCAATACTAACAATCATAATATGTGATGGTTAATAGCGCTTCGATGAAATATCATGCCAAGACAACTGCACAACAAATGAATATGCTTAGAATGATGAAAGAGTAGAATATCTTGAAATATCTCTAATAAAATTTTATTAGTTGTTTATACATCATAACATAACAAGAATGTTTACATATAATGCTTACAAATCTTCAATTATGTTCAAAATCTCTAAGTAATGCTGCAACTCTTCTTTCAGTTGAGATTGTGCTACAACAGTTGTTTGTTCAACTTCAAGGATTATGTTAGCCTGATAAAGAGCACCAACTAGCTCAGATTCTAAAGAAGCAGCAGCTTCCCCATTCCTTGTCTGCTCAGCTTGTACGGTATCAATTAATTGATTGTTTGTTTCAAGTTCCGCTCTGATCTGACAAATAGCTGCGTCTTCTGCTTCCCGCTGACTCTTAAGCGATAGAATCTCCCTCTCAAGAAAAGCAATTTGATCACCAATGTTTGCCTTATTTCTGTTGGAGACCTTCAAGTTCTCATGAAAAGACTGACTAACAGCATTATAGTTAGCAAGAACATCATCCGCCTGAGAGAGCTTCTCCTTAAGAAGTGTCAATTCCCTCTGACGAATGAGAATCTCGGGAGCAATGACCATACTCCGCACTACTTCCAAGTTCTTCATGGAGTCATAAAATTGTGATAAGGAAGTATAAAGAGGCTGAACATCCACATGTGCCAGGCGAGCTGAGTGAGTAAGAACTGCTAGAGCACTATCCAAAAAGGGTCATTGAGTTGATTTTTAAAAGCGCCAGCAATGACAGAAATCATATTCTTGAAAAGTCCCAACATAAGTCGTGGCACTTTTTCCAAGGAGAACTTATCCAAGGCCGCCATCACTAAGTTGGATCCTTCAAATCCACTGGGAGTTGGCATGACTAAAACTAAAAGATAAGAGAGGGATATAAGTTCAAAAGAAAATATATGTGTTTTCAATGTTGATGTAAAATAAGAGAAAAATATATATCTAGAGTAGGAACAACAACAGAGACAACTAGAATAGAATGAGTTATGGGTGCTGTAGAACTGGGAACTTTCATGGTCATAACAGTATTAAAAGAAAGTTTCTGAACTCCTACGGTGCTCGACTCGAGAGTATTTGGAGTGGGGACATCAACTGGATCAAAAAGAAATTCCATACTCCGAGCTACCGGCTGAATAGGAGAAGGGCGTGCAGCAAGGGACTTGTTAATCTGAGCAGGGGCATCAGATGTTTGAGCGACTGATGTCAAAGTTTCTTCTAGACCAGGAAGAAGAAGTATGTTCCCCATTATTGCTTGAATATCGGACGGTTGAGCCTCTGCAGCCCTTGAAGTTGATGTTCTACGAGCAACCACTTCAGCAATATCCACGATACAAGGGGAATACGAAGCATCAAAAGAAAGAAGGATATTCGCACCAGGAGAACCATCGTATTCACCATAATCAACTTGCTCTTCATTATCCAAAGAAGTCTCCGAAATAAGATGGAAAGTGTCAGGATGGGTAGTGGGAGCATCAGGAAAAGATGACCTAACTTCAATATCATTCTCTTCTCCAATGTTTATCTCAGCATCGGTATTTGCATTTAGCAAAGCATCTCCTTCATCAGTAAGACTTGTGGGAGAAGATGCATCTTCGTTTACAGTGTTTACAGAATATTCTGACAAATTGTCTTCCTCCGACACGGTTTATTTTCCTTTATAAGTAGTCTTCATGGGAAGAAGACGTGCACCTTAAGAGGGAGAAGGGATTAGTTGAGCCAAAACCTCAGGAGACAGTGACTTGGCGCAAGAGTGGGTCATGGGGGAAGTAGTAATGACAATTTGACGTATAGCCAGAGGAGTTGGGGCAATGGCATGATTTGTTGTGGTTTCTGTAAGATCCACGATAGGAACAATCGTGGTAGCCGCATGTTCGACAAGTTGAGAAGTTGCAGGAGGGACAAGTTCTGTAACCAGAGGGATAACAAGAGCATGACTCGCAGGTTGATTTTCTCCTGTCGGAGTAGGGGAAGGTAGAACACGTCCTGTAGTTTCAAATTAATTGTGAGGATTGACCGATCTTTCTCTCCAATTTATCAGATCCAAAGGGGAACCGAAGGCAATCCAGCCTTCAAGAGTATTTGGGGGCTTTATCTCTCTAATAGGCTTTTCTAAAGAAATTTTTAGATGAAGTTTCCCAGGGACGGCGACTTGATTTCTCTCATAAAAATATCTGATCCCTTGTTCTGGCCTATAATTCCTCAAGCGCGTGGGAAGAACCCAGATAGGACGATCCATTGAAAATCAATTGTGCACTAGATAATAATGATGACTCCACCATCGCATCCAGGTATATGAAGCTGTTACTTTTTGGTTATACCCTGGGAGGATGAATCGAGAGCTAAAATTTCTAGTTAGGAGTTGCTTCCATATCAGAGCCCAGTTGTAAGGACCAACTCCGTAACTCCTCATTGTTTTGGTCACTTCCTCACCTGTTTGGGGCATGGCCTGATCATACCCAAACTGTCTGGCGAATCGACTCGGATAATATGGTTCTCTCCAGAACTCTAGCCCTTATCGTAATGGAAGACTGCAAGAATGAATGGAGAGAAAGAAAGTCCTTTCAATAGGGTCCAAGGCTTGGTTATCCTCTACATCTCTGTCTTCGGCCTTATAATCTAAGTAAAAAGGAAAGAAGTGGATGGATTCCATATTATCAATTTTATCCAATATCCATTCGTACCCCTTCCTTATCATTTTCTACTTCAGAAAATGCTACAAAGGCAGATGATCAGGATGAACATAGGCCTTCTCCGAATCGTTGTATGTCCAAGGGAAATAGATGCCGACCCATCCAGAGAAGTAATGCCATGGAGTGAAAGCAAATGAAACTCCCAACGCTGGGCTTGAGCAGTGCACCACGACATGACCAAAAGCTCTGTATAATGAACATAAGACAGGAGGGGCCAAGGAATATCTCTTTCTACCTTCTGCCATCGCACCCACTATCATAAACAAAGTCGGCCGAATAGAGTCTGAACTTTTTGAGCTGAGAAGCACGACTAAGCTCAACCAGTGAGCCAAAAAAGCAGCTAGTTCAGTTTCGACAGTGAATTCGGCTAGGCCCTTTATTTTCTTGTGATTAGCTTCTAGCTCAGCACAGTGACTGCCGGGGAACCTAAAAAAAAAAAAAGAGAGAGAAAAAGAGAAGGGGAAGGAAAGGTCAGTGAGCAATTCATGTTTATAGAAAAACATTGCTTCAAAGGGAAAGAGAATGTTAAAATGCTTACACCAAGTAGTGGGAAAAATGGGCTAGCCATTAAAGGAGAAAAATCTTATGAACATCAGCAAAGTAAGATGTTTCCCGAAAGATCTCGATGGTTGTCGTTGCAATTTTGGGCACTTTATTGGGCACGACATAGGTAAACTCCTGGTTCGAAGGAACATATTTATCAAGAAAGGATCCGGAGATGGGCAGGCTGGCCATCCTATATAAATCCCATAAAGTAATGCTCACTTCCCCTACTGGGAGATGGAAGGAATTCTATTAGAAGACCAGTACTTTAGAAAGCCTTTGTAGATCATCGTATCTTTTTGAAAGAAGTCTGAAGTGGCTTCTATTGCATGATATAGCCTTGCCGCAATAAGGACGTCTTTATGTTTTTTCAAAATCGTTTTGGTCTAAGCACCATAATACGGACGAACGGTCCAAAGACCTCGTGTCCGGAATTCATCCTTACCCCACAAAGAATCACGATGACAAAAGCGTTGTTGAATTGTCTCGAAGAAATGGGTATGATATAAGGAGTGAGGATCGTGGCACGATGTGAGGAAATGCATGTATCGGATTTGCCCAGTCTTTTAGGTTAGATCACTCAGTTAGATATATATAAAAGTCTATTCTGTGCCATGTAGTCTGTGGGTTCACTTTAAAGAATGGATTGGTGACGTTGAAGCTGTAGAGGAAGAGTGATGGTTTCAACTTTATATGGGTTATGAAATTTGATCGCTTCAGTAGCCAGCTTGACTGAATTCTAAGCATTCTGAAAACGTCTTTGATTATGTTCTTGAATCTTCTCCTGGAAGATTTCATCTTGGCTCTTTTCTCTTACTTATTTTGGGACTGATGGGGGAGGAGAAGCCTCTGTCATAGAAGGACGATTATCATCAGTACGAAAGTTAGTTGTGCATTTTAACCAATTTTCCCAATCGGCTTCTTGTCCTGAGAGGGGGTGGTCCTTCTATCTCTTTCATGATTATGGCCATGCGAATGTGTTCGGACAAGCGTTGAATACGATCAGTGAAATTCACAATGATAGGAGCCGACTCTTTAAAGAAGGAGCTGTAGTTCTCTCCGGAGCGGGGCCTTTTCGGATTATGGGTTTCAGCAGATTGTGGGTCAGATGGTCCCGTGGTACTTGGGGAAGCAAAGGGTCTTTTTGAGCTGGCCATTTGAAACCTACACAGGAGCGAGAAAACTTCATTAAGTAGAAATGAAAGTACCGAGGAGTGCTGAAAGGAAAGAACAAATATTTAAAGTCTGAATTTATAAGTATGAGTCACTATGTGCAAAGTGTTGTGCACAAGGCTGTTGTGCGGAACAGCTGATGTGTGCAAAATGAAATGTGTCAAGTGTTGCGCACAAGGTGTTGTGCGCAGGGTTATTGTGCGAAATAGCTGATGTGCCTAAAATGAAGTGCGCAAAGTGTTGTGCGCAAGAACGTTAGACGCTACCTGTTGTGCGTTGGATTTTGAGTAAGTACAAAAAAAGTACGGTGCGCGGGGCTGTTGTGCGGAACAGGCGATTGTGCGCAGAGGTTTTTTATGCGAAACAACCCTTGTGCGGTGCATAATGGGGTTAGCGCACAAAGGTATAAAGTTGACGCAAAGAAATAGTGCGAAGCAGAGGAGAGAGATGGTGTAAATGAAGACAAGTCCTGTATTTATAGGCAGAATCTTGGCTATTGTGCGCTAATGGTTGTGCGTAAATCATTGTGCGAAATTCATTGTGCGCAGATCAGTTAGCGCACAATGAAGGAGATCGACAAAACAAGTGTTTCAAAGAACTGTTATTGATCATGTTTATTTTGTAGGTAGAAAAATAAAAATGTAGGATCAAGGGGGCATATGTTGAGGCATAAAAAGAAAGGAAGGTAGCAGAAATAGCATTGTGTGCAAACAGAATGTTTAAAAAGAGTATTATGCGGAAAAAGTAAGCATTGTGCGGAAGAAGTGGTCGTTGTGCGAAAATGATCATTGTGTGTAGCTGATTTGAGCGCACACCGAGTTCAGCAAAAGGGATAGCGCAGACCGAGTTCTGCACAAAGGATGGCGCACAGTGGAATTCGCACTAAGTGGCCCGTACAATGGAATCTGAACAAAGGTAGTTAGCATAAAGGGGACTGCACAATGATGACGTGGTTTGCACATGTGAGAAGGCTATATATACCCCTTGACCCCTCTAAATGGGTCAGTAGCAACCAATCACGGAGAGAGAAGAAGTTGCAGAAGAAGATAGGTAGAGTCAGCAACCGTTGTGCAAAACAGGCGTTGTGTGGTGCACAACACTTCCAGCGCACAATAGAAGCCAGCGCACAACAGAGACCGGCGCACAACGGCTTCTGTCAGCATACAATGGCTTTTGACGGTGCACAATGACTTCTAGCACAACATTCAATATTATGTTTTAATATTTTATACATTTATGCATAATTTGGGTGTTAAATACTGATTGTATATCATAATGCATAAGTATTCTATTTGGAATCAAAGGAGAAAAGGATGTGAAGAACTCGGAATATACAAATAAAGTGATTGTCTTTCTATTTTCTTCTGGTAATCAATCAAATGAATGAAATTTTCCAAACGAAATACATTTGTTTCTTGTTCGAAACACCTGGCCACTTCAAATGAAATCATCAATTGCCAGAATGGAGTGATGAAGTTATCCATTGGGAACATGACATTGGAGGTGAACGTGTTTAATCTCTGCAAACAACTCGAGGATGTAGATGAGATCCATGAGATAAACATGATTGACACACTCATGTAATAGGAGTTGATATTGACTACAATCTCCAATCCTGTAGAAGCATGTATTGCTCATTTTATGGATTATGATGATCACATGATATTGGATATAGTGAGCGCTTTATTATGTTCTGAACCAATACTTGAAACTAATTGGTGGAGGCTAAGCTTTGAAAAATTGCTCCTTATGGACTTAAAGCCTCTACGGTCGAGCATCATGTTGCCGAAGCTTGACCTAAAACCATTGTCATTTGAGTTCAAATATGTTTACTTAGGTCAAGGAAACACATATCTAGTGGTGATTTCCTCCCACTTGGATGATGAGTAAGAGAGGAAGCTTATTGTCACTCTTAAGAACCACAAGAGTGTCATGAGATGGACTATTATAGATCTCAAGGGAATTGAGCCCTTGATTTTCACTCACTGAGTACACCTAGATGAGAATACTAAAACATCGAGGCAACCACAACTCCGATTAAATCCAAACATGAGGTATGTGGTGAAGATAGAGGTGTTGAAACAATTGGAAGTAGATATCATATACCCTATATTCAATAGTCAGTGGGTGAGCCCAACTTGAGTAGTACCCAAGAAGTCCAGAATTACCATCATAGCCAATGCCAACAATGAACTCGTGCCAACTAGAGTTACCACCAGTTGAAGAATGTGCATTGACTACAAAAAACTGAATACTTTCAGGAGGAAAGACCACTTTCCCTTACCTTTTGTTGATCAAATTTTGAAAAGATTGACCGGTCATTCCTACTATTGCTTCCTAGTTATGGATTTATTTCCAAATGGGTGGAGGTGATTCCTTGTAGAATTAATAACCACAAAATAGTTTTATAATTCCTAAAAGAAAATATTTTGATGAGATTTAGTACGTCAAGATCCATAATCAGCGATGGTGATTTGCCCTTTTATAATAGATCATTTGAGAGCTTAATGAAAAAATTTGACCGATAATGCCTAAATATTGTGTATTTATCCTCTCAATTGTACTAGTTTCCATGCATTCAAAGTGCTTAATTAATTAACTAACATCTATTTTGTACATACGAAGTAATCTAGAAAACAAAAACGAACGCATGCGTAAGAAGGAAGATTAAAGTTTAAAAGATTAATCAAGAGAAGACTTAAAAAATTGGAAGTCATTAAAGAAGAATTCACATGTCAAAGATCCAAAAAAATCAAGTATAAAAGATGGAGAAATAACTGAAAAATCACACAATTTAATAACAGACTGTTCAGTCTCACATGAGGTTAGTTCGGTCCAATCGAATGTGCACAGAACAGTCTAGCAATAAACTATGATTTTCACACTTAATTCGGGTGGACACTTGGGTCTGACCGAAGCCAGGTTCGATGCCACCAAGGAGATTTTGTGCAACTTAAGGGAGATAAAGACTTCAAAAGAAAATTGAAGAAATTTGGTTGCAACCGAGGAACTAATTCAGTGTCATAAAAGTGATGTTCGATGTGACCGAAGGCTATAGTCGGTTGCAGTCAAAGTATAACAAAAGTGTAAAATTTGAAGTCGGTTCCGAGTCAGTGAGAATTTTCCTATTTAAAGGGGTGTTCTAAGCCTTCCTAGGTACAAATTGAGGTAGATGAGAGAGACCTATGAGTTGGGGAGCTTCTTTAGAATCATCCTTCATTCTCAATCATTTTATTTTACTTTGTATTTTCTAATTTTACTTATGTTTTATTTAAAATGTTAGTCATGCTTGGCTAATCTCTTAACTAAGGCAAATGGATAAACCTCTCAATAGATATTTGATGTTTAATTCATTTCTTCAATGAAAGTTAAGGTTTTTATGTTGAATTGTGATTGGATGTGACTGAATTCCTACATTGGGGAAGGAATCAACCTTTAAAGTTGTTTGATCTATAGTCGCCTCCGAGTACATTATATGCTTTTAATTCTCTGCAATGTGATTACATAAATCTTCATGAGAGATCAAGCTTATCATGATTCTAATCTATGTTGGATGTCTTTTATTGATATTACTCTGTTATCTTCTGATAAAACGGATTGGAATCTAGCTCTAGTTGAGTTACCAACTTGAAAAGACGAATTAAATTCAAAATCTATTGGTTGGGGATTCATGGATCCTTAGTCTTTTTTTATAATTATTTCTACAACTCTTTATTTTGTCAGATTAAAAATCGAGACCAACTGATTTTTTAGATTAAACTCTTAGTATATTCTCACCAAGTTCCATGTGTATCAACCTCGGTCTTACCAAGTTATTACTGCATCGCAACCCTATACTTGGGTTGTTAACCCTTAGGTTCGATTAAATGGTATTATTACACACAAAGTGGCTATACCTTATCATCCAAAGACAAGTGGTCATGTCGAAGTTTCAAATAGGAAGACTAAATAGATATTAGAAAAAACTGTAAATTTAGAATGTAATGATTTGTCTTTAAGGCTAACCAACGTGTTGTAGGTTTATAAGACTGCCTTCAAAACCCCTATAGGAATGTCTTAAAATCTTGTCACATACCAGTGGAATTGGAACATAAGGCATATTAAGACATAAAGAAGTTCAATTTTGACTTTAACAAAATTAGCATGCTATGTAAACTCTGTCTTGTGGAGTTAGAAGAAATTAGGAAAGACGTGTACGATAATGTGAGAATATATAAGGAGAAGATGAAAGTGTTCCATGTCAAGAACATTTTCAGGAAAACATTTAAGCTAAATATGAAAGTCCTCCTATATAATTCTCGTCTCCATCTCTTTCTTAGAAAATTATGATCTAGATGGATCAGCCCTTTTATAATAAAGAATGTTTCTCCTTATGGGGCCATGGAAGTCTTAAATCCAAAAACGGTAATATGTTTAAGATGAATGGTCAGAGATTGAAACCGTTTGTGGAGAAATTTTCTCTAGAGGACATGTCCATACCTTTGGAAGATCCTGTGTACTAGGATTAATCAATCATGATCATCTAGAGGTTAATGGTTGTTTTGGGTTAAGGTTAGGGTCACCAAGGCACCTCATTTACCCGTTCTTTACTTCCTTGATGTTCTATCCTTCATGTGTCTTATGTCTTTAACTTTTAAGGGCTCAAATGACTCCCAGACACACAAATGCACATGATTGACAATCAAGGTGCACAAATAAGTATACTAAAAGGCACCAATGATGTTCCGACTTCATCCAAATCTAATTATCTCAATGATGAGTGGATTTTGGATACGGGAGTGTCATACCACACGACCTCGTGTCGGGATTGGTTCACCATATACAATGAGCGTGATGGCGGCTATGTGTTTATGGGTAATGATATTTTTTATAAATTCGTTGGAATTAGATGATGTACATCAAGATGTCTGATGGGATGGAACATATTCGAACAGATGTGAGATACGTTCCTGACCTATGAAAGAATTTGATCTCTTTAGGAGCTCTAGAGTCAATTAATTGGGTGTAAATTCATCGGTTTTAATTATGTCCTGAAGGTTTCAAAGGGAGCATTCATAGTGATGAAGGCACAACATAACAGTAACCTTTATAGGTTGATCGAGAATATCGTATCAGTTAGAGCAGTAGTGTTTATAGTGGAGTACACGTAGGCACGTTTGTGGCATGCACATTTGGGCCACCTTAGCAAGCATAGTATGAATGCACTTTCTGATCATTCCTTAATTCCTACATTTTAAAGTGTTAATTTTGAATTATATGAGCATTGTATATATAGTAAATAGTCACGATTATCTTTTAAATCGGGTAAACATATTAATAAAGGTGTTATAAATTATATGCATTCTAATACATAGGGGTCATCACCATAGTTTCTAGAGGGGGTCATCATTCTTTGTATCATTCATAAATGACTTCTCTAGAAAAGTTTGAGTGTACTTTATGAAGTATAAATATGATGTTTTCACACCTTCAAAGTGTGGAAGACGATGATGGAAAAATAGTCAGGTCAGAAGTTGATAGTTTTGAGAATAGATAATGGGGGTGAATTCACTTTGAAGGAATTTAACCAGCTTTATAAAGATAAGGGGATTGTAAGGCATAACACAATCAATTATACACCAGAGCATAATGGTGTAGTAGAATAGATAAATCAAACTCTCTTGGAGAGAGCTCGAAAGCATGTTGAACAATGCTGGGTTAGGCAAAGAATTATGGACTGAGGTCATTAATATGGCTTGTTACTTAGTGAATCGGTCTCCTTCTATGCCAATTGGTTGTAAAATTTCATAAGAAGTATAGAGCGATCATGAAGTTTATTACTGAGGGTTGTAAGTATTTGGTTGTGATATTTACTCTTATGTACCGAAAGTTGAGAAAGATAAGTTAGACCAAAGGGAGAATAAGGATATTTTTGTTAGTTATGGTAATGGTGTAAAGGGATATAAGTTGTGCAACTAGGTCACATGAAAGATCACGATTATCCATGACGTTAGGTGTGATTTATTCCATAAGAAAGAACACAAGGAACTAAAAAAATCGATAATAATTGATGTTGAAATTTATAAAGGTGAGACACATGTTGAAGTCGAGCAGCAGAAAGAGGTATGTGAGTAGGTGGAGTAGCCTTTTGTGAGGAGAGATCCACCTATGAATTGTACATTACCGGCGAGGTATAAAGATGACTCAAATATTGCATTCGCCCTCATTACGGATGAGGGGGGGTCCATCTATCTTATAGAAAGCACTAGATCACTCAAATGTTGAGAAGTGGATGAAGGATATGCAAGATGAGATGGACTCTCTATACGATAATGAGATGTGAGAGTTAGTGGAGCTTCCCGTTAAGTATAAAATGATTAGGTCTAAGTATATTTATAAGAATAAATATGATAGGTACAAAGTAAGATTGGTTGCGAAATGGTATGCACAGAAGGATGGTGTCAACTTCAACGAGATTTTCGCATCTATGGTTAAGGTATCTATCAAGTTTGTATTAGAGCTAGTTGTCTAATACAATTTAGAACTAGAGTAAATAAATGTAAAGACAACTTTCCTACATAGGGAATTGGAAGAGCAGATCGACATGAAGCAACTACAGGGGGTCAAGGTGCAAGGGGGGAATAATAAGGTTTGTAGGTTTTGGAGGTCGTTATACTCCCTAAAATAATCGTCAAAGCAATGTTACACGAAATTTGATACTTTCATGGCGAATCAATGGTTTATTAAGAGTAAATATGATTATTGTGTCTACCTTAAAACACTAAGTGATGGTGGATTTCTGTTGGTATTGTATGTTAATGGCATGCATATCGCCAGTCAAAGCGTGTATGAGATCAATATATTGAAAACTAAGCTATCAGGGATAATTGAAATGAAAGATATAGGGGGCTGCAAAGAAGATTCCCTGCATAGACATATACAGTGATGGGGATATGAGAATATTACAGTTATATCAAGTCAAGTACCTGGAGAAGATATTGGTAAAGTTTGGGATGGACAAGGCTAAGGTAGTTACCAAACCTCATGCTGCTCACTTCAGACTTTTTTCAAAGTAATATCATATTATAAATGAAGAAAGGTAGGTTAGTCTCGTGTTCCCTATTTGAACATGGTTAGCAATTTGATGTATGCCATGGTCTCTACGAGACCGGATATTTCACATGTAGTCAGTGTTGTGAGCAGAAATATGTCAAAACTCGATAAGAGAATAAGAGGTTGACTTTCGGCTACTTGATTGTATTAGTGGGTTGAGTGTTTAGTAGGATGTCGAAGCTTCAGACCGTGGTTGCTCTTTTCACAACATAAGTTGAGTATATGACGGTGATGGAAGCTTTCAAGGAAAGTGTTTGGTTGAGAAGAATGATGAACGAACTCGAGCTTCAACATAAAGTCGTGCTGGTTAATTGTGACAGCCAAATTACGATCAATTTGGTGAAGAATTCCGTTTACCATTATCGTACTAAACATATTGATGTTTGTCATCATTTTATCCGACAGGTGCTTGAGGAAGGCAGTGTGACTTTTAAGAAGATCCATTCGAGCATCAATCTGACAGAAATGCTTACAAAGATGGTTCCCATAGAGAAGTCTTGATTCTATTTGACTTCTCTATGTTTGGTAAAAGGTTGATGAAGACGAAGTGTGCATCAATAGTTGCTACAATGATGAAGTTATGATAGAAGGGATTAGAGATGGAACTTGGAGTTGTGGTTCATGAATGAAGATTAAAGCAATGGTGAATATTATTATGAGATGTCTTAAATCTGTACATGAAATAGGAGTTCGATCGATCAACCACCCTGGTCGATCAATCGAGTGAACCCCGAATTATGTAGATTGGTCTCTAAACAGTTTTGGACAGTCTCAATTAATTGAACTCTTAGGTCAATTGATCGACAGAATTCATAAAATACCTCTAGACTCTTTGTACACTTTTGGGCGTGTTCGATCCCTTGAACATGCTAGCTTAATCGATCGAGGATTGCTCGATCGGTGTCGATCGATCGATGTTTCAATCGACGACGTGCTATTTTGCAGAATTATGTGAATTATTTCCTATTCTGAGTGCGACAATATAAATATGGGTGTAATTGTAAGATTGGGGAATTCTAATAAGAGCTTAAAGGTTTCCAAGATTTTGAGAGGACAAAACGAGAATTTTCAACATTGTAAGTTCTTATATTCTCTTGTAATTAGTTTTTATAGTGATTCGTTATTGCTTTGTGCTGTGATTTTTTATTTTTTTTTTCGTGAGAGTTTTTCCACGTAAAAATTCGTGTGTTCTTGGTGCTTGTGATTGCTTGCTTTGCTTGCGTTTATTTTCAAATATTTGATCGAAATTCAAAGTTTGCTTCTGCAGCTATTCCAACTGAAATTGATTTTTGTTGTACAAGACCAAGCCATCTAAGTCCTTTCCTTCATTTTATTACCTATTAGTGTTAGTCCTAAATTTCCTTTGGTACATTCATTTCTAATTTTATCATTGATCCATCTCTATGTCTTCATTGTACACTCGTCATATGACTAACTTTCAATGAGTTAACTTTAAATGCTATTTAGGGATTAGAGGTGTCGCGCATGCATATACCTGAGGAGAACATCTCACATGTACTTGAGAAAATTCATCTGTATTTAGAATTTGCAATCTACAGCATTATTCACTCATCTTATTTCATAAAGACGGTATCTTCTCATATTGTGATATCGCCACACTTACCCATGATTTTAGAACATCTCAGATTTATCCACATAATTTCTCTTATGTGAAGGAAACCTTCTAAATTAGCAGATAACACAAGCTAAACAGGAGAATATATCCGTTCATCGACACGGCAAAGCATAGAGTGCGATGGTTACTTACAAAAAATAATAAACACCGATTATTTTCTACATTAAAGGAAAAGGCAGCTGTTTTTTTCACTCGAAATCCATTCAACTCCCGAAATCAGCCCTGAGAAAGCCTGTCGAGGTGCGATTAAATTAAAACTATCTACAGATTGAAGATCATTCACCTCTTTCGGTTCTAAAAGTTCAACACATTTGCATAAGGAGTCCAGTTCTCGAGCCATGGGCTACGCAAGGAAAAAGTTTCCTGCATCCATTCCATGTTGAACTTTGGCAATTGAAGCTCGGGCAGGTTGTCTTTTACCCAACTCATTTGCTTTGATGAAACCTCGCTCTCTTTCTCATTCTTATTCTTCTTTTCCTCCTCCCAAACATCCTCCTTCATAGGCATCACTGTCATTGGCAAGTTCTCTTGCTCGGGCGACAAAACCATGTCTGCCTCAGAGATGCAAACTTGTGATGTCCTCATGTCTTCTTCCATGGCTGCTCTTTGCTCAAGCACCTTTAAAGACGTGGCTTTCCTGTAGATCTTGCACAGCACTATGTCTTCCTGCATGAACAAAGAATTCCACATTAACAGCCTACAAATGAACTTTTCTGATCTTTGATAATAAAACGAAATGAAATGACTAAATTAAAATAAATAAATAACAGTGCAACTCATTCCATGGCAAACTCGACAAGTTTTTGACACTCAGATCACAGTTCTAAAACTCACTGACTCGACTCAAAACTCGGCCAAGTCAACTTGACTCAGCGAGATTTTGAGCCGAGTCACTAGTAAACTAGAATCTTCGAGTAACTCGGCCTGAATGGTGAAAACTCGTCGAGTTGACTCACTAACTCATTGATTCCATATGACTCTCAGGCTGAGTCGCTTGCCAATGGTAGGGAACACATGACCTCTGTCAAGGTGAAGTAGCACACTCAACGAGCAGCATGCAATAATTAGTTACTTGTTTTCTCATTTTATGATACTAGTACAAAGATAATTCAAGTATCTGTTCTTATTCCTACTGTTTTTAGTATATTTTTATTAACTACTGATTCGGGTTAGGTCGAAAAATCAAGTCGACCCAAGGAAAATGGAGTCCGATCGAGTTGAGTTTTCGGGTATGAGTTTATTATTAACTCGGTGATAATCGAGCTCTGGAAGGTAAGGCTGTACTTTCACCCACACCAATAAGGTAGGTGGGCCTGAAAAAATCTCGTCCATTGAATGATCCTAACCATCCAGTTAATACCACTAGAGTTGGATAGCAAAAGCAGGCACAGAAACAAAAGAACTATTTAATGGCTCCCGCCATCGAATCGCTTTTTGGGACTCAGAGAAACACTTGGGTTTTAAGATGATAACCCTCCAATCAGTGGAGAATGAAAGTTTGTAACAAGATGTGGGACAATTGAAGGGTTAGGATCATCTAGTTGGGTGACTTTTCGAACCATGGCATGCTCCTAGTGGCATGAATGATGAACGGTTCTGATTTGTAGGAACTTTATGATGCATGATTTGAAATCCTTGTGAAGATTCCCACCCTCCATAATTGGGTGGCCCTGAAGGCACCGTTACAAGAACCTTTCCTCCGTTACATGATATTATATTATTTTTTGATTATTCTTAAATACTTTTCAAGTCAATGCAGGAAACTTCACAGAACTCATCCAAGTCAAGAAGTCAAGTCTACTTGTCTGACACGAGAACAGGCAAGAGTAGGGCTGTCAATCGATTGATTGGGCTCGGGTTCAGGACTTGCTTGAAGGGACCCGACGGGTTTAGGTACCTAACCAAATTTGGACCTTGGATTTGAGTTGGGTTCTGGTCGAACTCAACTATGGACCATGGATTTTGAGTTGGGTTCGGGTCGAACTCAACTAAGGGCATTTATATGGTCGGGCCCACCAAGCAAATGTATTAGATCCTACCCATATGTGCCACTTATATGTGTCGTATGGGAAGAAGCTGTCTTTCATGCATGTGGCTTTGTGGGGTTGCCACATATTAATTTAAAATTAACTGGACCTAACCCAACACGACCCGATTTATAACCGGGTCTAGTAAAATGGGCCGATTCAACGTGACTTTTAACCGGGTCCAGCATAGTGGACCGGAAACCAACTTGATTTTAAGCGGGTCTAATTTTCCCCAGACCGCTGAGACTGGGTTGGTTCAAACGGGTACACAGCGGTCCTGAGACCCGCTAACAGCCCTAACCAATAGAACTCGTTGATTCATGAAGCGTGTTCTAGTACCTTTGGTGAAGGACATGTGTCCGGCACTCTATACTCGTTCATGACCCAGTCCGTCTTACACCCTCGTGGGGCTCTTCCCTTGTAAAAAACAAGCGTCTTCCTCAAGCCGATAACCCGTTTCGGGTCCTTCACGCTTCGTATCTGACGATCCGAACCCGTTGCCTTCCAAAATCCATTCTCAGTCGTACGATTCGGACGTCCCCCGTTGGCATGACGTCTATCTCTCGGCACGAAGAAGTACCATTCCCGCTCACCTATCTTCGCCAACCCTGAAATCAAAACACAAAGTCCAAATGCTTAGATTAAGCCATTTCACCCCCACATGCACCGGTTAGCCGTTTGTTCACCCACAAACCTATCTTTCCTGCCAACCGGTCAGTTCTGTTGAACATTCGAGCGATGCAAAAGATGGAACGCACCATAAAGATTACCTTTCGTGAAAACCATTATCACCCAATTATACACCATCGAAATCCAATGTATGGTTGTGGGCATGTAGCGAATGAAATGAGCGAATTGATTAGATTTTCGACGGAGCGGAACTTGACAGTGTGAACTACCTTTTGTACGGTTCAGATGAATATTTCTAATGAAGAAAATAAGCATACCTGGCAACTCCCAAGGGTCATGGCGATACAAGTTCAGGGTCCCAATGATATCAAAGCTAAGCTTTTTTCCGTAGAGAATGCCCTTCAGATAGAAATCAAGGAGCTCTTCTTCTGTTGGGTGGAACCTAAATCCTGGGAGATCCAGGTCGGTGGATGTTTTTTCCATGTCTGTAGTTGGTAGAGGTTGGGATTTGTATTTGTATAGGTTAAGGGAATGCGGCACGCTTCAATGGGAGTTCGGGCGCTTTATAAGGAGGGTAGATAGAGAAGGAGACAAAATGGGTCATGGGTCTTCTGAGATGTGGAAAGTTGGTGAGGGGTGGTGGGCCCCACGCGCTTCCAGAGAGGGTCCACTCCCATGACCGTTGTTATGGACACGGACACGCCGGTATGACGCGGGTATTCCGTTTTTAACGACTTTCAGAGCGGGGGGCGGGGGAATTGCTCTGTGTGGAGTCCTGACATCCACATGCAGGGACACGTGCCAACATGAACACGTGTGTGAAATCTGAGCTTTCCATCAGATTAGAAATAGTGTTTAGATTATGGGCCTAGAATGAGACCGTTTTGCTCCTTAGGTGAGCCACAATGTTCAAGGACCGTTAAAGAGATTTTTTTCTGGTCATCCATTTGTTTTGTCTTTTGTGGCCTGACGATGGTGTGATTATTGGGTCAGAATATCTAGATTGTGTCTTCCTCCTGATGTAAGGCTCATATCTCAAATACGAGCTATATATTGGCATGTGTGCACACGCAGGTCTTCCAGACAGTTGAGGAATTGGCAAACCTTAAGAGGAATGTTAGAAGTAGAGGTTTGGTACACTCAAACGCACCCTCTTCCCCACTACATGTGCCGAGCATGGAACTATCTCAAAAATCTGAGCCCAGCATATGCTGGCCCCCACCATTAAGATTACCATATACGATCCACTAATCAGGCAGCCTATACTTCACGTTGAATGTGGACAGCTCAGTGTGGTCCACTAATCAGGCAGTCTAAACTTAACGTTGAATGTCTACAGTTTGCAATTTTATTTAAAATGCATGTTCATTTTACCTAGGTGTGTCCCACCTGAGCAGAAAGCGTACTGGGTCATTAATGTAGGGAAGAGCACAAAGGATGATGAAAAAAATCACTGGCTTCCTAATTTTATTAATCAATAATCATGTAACCTGTAATTGCCTACACCTGTTTGGGGGAAAATATACCAACCCATCGTCAACAGGCCAGGTCAAGCATTCCAAAGGCAACAGGTGCGACCCAGCTGTCCAACACTCAGAAAGCTTGACCTCCCAGCACCAAGTCGAGCCCAACTTCAACAATTAGGCTGTGCTCAACCTCCCAGCACCACCAGGCCGAGCCCGACCTCAACAGGCTGATCCCGACCTTAATAAGCCAGAGGACCATCGGAAAGAGATCACCCACCTCAGGTCGACCAGGCCAGACCACCTCAGGTTGGTCGAGCCCAACCTAACCGACGTCCAGTCAACCCGTGATTCGTGCCGAAGATCACATGAATGACCTCCAACACGATTCTCCTTGATATCCTAGCTGAAAATCTAGAAGGATCCATTGCTCGCAAGCTCAGAATCCTACTAAGATTCTGGCCCCACCAAAATAGAGGCGAATGCCCTCAATGCTACCACCTCTCCCCACCTATAAAGGAGAACATCCCCAAAGATGAGAGGTACGTACAATCTCTAACCCTAAACCCTCGACACTTAACTAGACCCAAATTCTTGACTTAGGCATCGGAGGGTCCCCAGTATGAGCTAGGGTCTTCTTTGTTTGTTCTTTGTGCAGGTTCACGAGCAAGGAATGGCTAACCAGATATCTGCATCAACATCTTGGCGTCGTCTGTGGGAAGGACAGAACCAAGCGACAACAATGATAGATTTCCTGGTAGTCGACTACCCCTCCATCTACAATGTGATCCTCGAACGACCCTTGCTCAACACCCTATGGGCAATCGTATCAACGTATCATCTGGCGATGAAGTTCCCGACCGAGCACGACATTGGATTAGTCAAAGGTGATCAACAGGAAGCTCATCAATGCTATTCTTTGGCATTAAGAAAACCTCATTTTCCTCGATCCCCGAAGCACCAAGTGATGAACCTCACTTCCCTCGATCCCTGAGAAGAGTCTGATGAAAGAGGGCGCCCGATGGAAAACCTCATATTTATTCCCCTTGATGAGTCCGACCCAGTTGGTATAGTTCAGGTCAGATCGTCCCTGGCCCCAGTGCTGCGAGACGAAATCATGACTCTCCTTCGATGGCACTCTGATATATTCACCTAGTCGCACCAGGACATGCCCGGTATCAACCTGAAAGTGATGGTACACAAACTTAACGTTGATCCCGACCACAGGCCAGTCAGGCAAAAGCGGAGAACATTCGAAGCAAAATGATATGAAGTAATTGAAAAGAAGGTCGGGAAACTCCTTAAAGCAAGCTTTGTGGAAGAGATATATTATCCGAACTAGCTAGCCAACATCGTCCTAGTGAGAAAGTCCAATGGAAAGTGGCGGGTCTATGTCGATTACACTGACCTAAAGAAAGCCCATCCCAAGGACAGTTTTCTTCTCCCTCGAATCGATCAGCTCATCGACAGTACGGCCAAACATGAACTCCTGAGCTTCATGGACACGCATTCAGGTTACAATCAAATCGCGATGCACCCTTACGACAAGTAGAAGACAAGCTTTATCACCGACAAAGGTCTGTACTTTTACAAGGTCATGCCCTTTGGGCTGAAGAACGCTAGTGCTACATATCAGAGACTTATAAACGAGATGTTCGCTCGGCAGATCAGGTGATCTATGGAGGTCCACGTTGATGATATGCTGGTCAAAAGCGTCAAAGCTGCAAATCACCCTTTCGACCTCGAGAAAATGTTCACAATCTTAAGAAAATATCAGATGAGACTGAACCCAAGCAAATGCATCTTCTGCATTGTCTCGGGAAAGTTCCTCGGATTCTTAGTAAGTCAAAGAGGGATAAAAGGAAATTCCAACAAGATCCGAGCCCTACTCAACATGAGTTCACCAAAGACAACAAATGAGATTTAATGCCTTACATGAATAGCAGCCGCAGTCAGCCGATTTGTCTCCCGAGTTATGAATAAATACCTGCCCTTCTTTAAACAACGGAAAGGGAACCAAAAAGCAGAGTGGACTAAAGAATGTGAGCTCGTCTTCCAGGAACTCAAGCAATACCTAAGGTCCCCGCCAATACTCTCGAAGCCCGAACAAGGAGAACCGCTCATATTATATCTAGCAATATCGTCAGCCGCGGTCAGTTCGGTCCTCATCAGATAACAACGAGGAAATAAGTTTCACGTGTACTATGTTAATAAGGCCCTAGTCCCAGCAGAAACCAGGTATCCGAGCATCGAGAAGCTCGCCCTGGCCCTATTCAGCTCAGCATGATGTCTCTGACCTTACTTCTAAGCCCACACCATCATGGTCACGATAGAACAACCCCTCCAATAAGTACTTCAAAAGTCGGAGCTATTAGGAAGGCTCACGAAGTGGACAGTCGAGTTCAACGAGTTCAATATCGGCCATCACCCCCGCACTGCTATCAAGGGACAGGCAATGGCTAAGACACGACGAGGTTAACTATGTACTATATAAGAAAGGGTTTTTCGCTCCTTTGCTACGCTGCCTAAGACATGACGAGGTTAACTATGTACTACAGAAAATTCATGATGATATTTGCGGAAATCATCACTCGGGAGGACGATCGCTTGCGCATAAGGTCTTGCGGTAAAGGTATTATTAGTCGACCGTTCAGCACGACGCCCGTAAGCTCATCCAAAGTTGTGACAAATGCCAACAATTTGCGGTCATTTCAAGACAACCACCTGAAGAACTGACCCCTATGGCCAGTCCTTGGCCCTTCGCGCAGTGGGGGGATGGACATCATCGGACCATTCCATTTGGGAAAAGGTCAAACCAAGTTTGCCATTGTTGCGGTGGATTACTTCACTAAGTGGGCCGAAGCCGAACTGTTAGCCAAGATAACCAAACAAAATATCACGGATTTTGTCTGAAAAAATATCATTTGCCAATTTGGGATATCTCGGACCATTGTTACTAACAAAGGGATGCAATTCGACAAGCAATACGGAGGGATGTGCGACAATCTCAGAATACGGAATGTTTACTCGTCTCCCCACCGTCCCCAGACGAATGGATAGGTCAAGGTAGTCAACAAGATCATTAAACAACATCTTCGAACCAAACTCGACCGAGCTAAAGGAGCATGGGCTGAGGAACTTCCTAAAATACTATGGGCTTACCGAACTACCACTCGAACGGCCACGGGAGAAACTCTTTTCTCCCTTGCGTATAGATCAGAAGTCATCACTCTGGTTGAGATCGGAATGCCATCTACTCGAGTCAGTTCATTTAACAAACAAGACAACGAAGAATTGCTGGCTCTCGAACTCGACCTCTTGGAAGAACTAAGGCAGTTAGCTCGACAACGAATAACAGCTCGGCAACAACAAGTATCTCAATTCTATAATGCCCGAGTCAAAGTTAGATGATTTCGAGCTGGGGACGTGGTCCTCCAAAAAACGTTCCTAAACACAAAGGAAGTTAGTACGGGCACACTGGGACCCTACTAGGAAGGATCCTATATTGTCTCGAGCACCATCCTACCTGGAATATATCGGTTGGAAGATCTAAATGGAAAATTACTCCCCCATCCATGAAATGTCAAATATCTAAAAATCTACTATCTTTAGGTCAGCCGTTGAGCGATTGATTAAATTTTGTTATCAAACGAGCAAAGAATGAAAAGCATATAAATTGAGTCAAAGGAATGTAAAAATCAAATTTATTCATTCATCAGTATGAGTTTTGCATCGGATTACATTAGTTCCCACTTTAGAATTACATTGACAAAGTGACCATGAAAGATGCAAAAAAAAAAAAGACAGTCGGCCGGGATAAGTGACGTTCCCCCTGGTTGCAGATGCTCTCGAGTTCGGCTTGAAGTCTGGTGTGCTTAAAGTGAACAACACTTTACAATTCAAAATTAGCTTCAAGATTCACTAGGAGCTAACTCAGGAGGTGACTCGGATTCAGTTGCTGCCGCCACCCAGGGCAACCACTGGCACCGCCTCAGAAGTAGCCTCGGAAGTAATCTCAAGATCAATCGCCGCCGTGCTAGACGACCCAGCTGCCCCGGCATCCGGATTGTCAGACCCAGAGCCACTCTCTTTGAATCCTGAAAGATCAAGTTTGGGGAAGGACAGCTTCATCAAGTCCATGCACTTGACATAGTCATCCTAATACAAGAGGTCCCGCTCATCCACATACTCATGGGATTCAAGATAGGCCTCTACAGCCTATGCCTTGCATGGGAAATGACACCCTTAGTCTCGAACCTAAGCCGAGCCAACTTCTCTTCAGAGAAGACATAAGCCTGGTGATTCTGCTGGCTCTCCCCCTGGGCCTCTTTCAATTGCGAGGCCAAACGAGCACTCTTGGCGGTGGCCCCCTCAAGAGCCTGCCTGGCAACCCCTAAGTTGCCAGTCATTATGTTGAGCCAAGTCACATCAGCAACCAGTTGTGCTTCCACCTCCCCAGCCCATTTATGAGCGTCAGCCAGATCCGAGCAAGTCCTGAGCACACAAGGGGCAAACTGCAAATGAAAAATAAGGGGTTAGCCGAGCTTGAGGAAACCGACAAAGCAAGCACAAAGTTTAAGCTCTTACCTCGAGAAGCGTCTTTGTCATATGGGAGAGAGTCGGCCTTAGAGGAGCTTCAAAGAGGGTAGCGAAGTCCTTTTCACTCCCATGGGAGATCACCCAAGGGAGCATATCCTTAATGGCCCATTGGAAGTTCGACGTCTCCTGTTGAGTCGTCTCCCCTCTTGACAGCTCCTCCCTTCTCTGCTCCTCCCTCTATTCTGAAGCCGGCACTGCAACAGGTCTTGGCTCAGCAGCCCCCTCTGGATTCAGGAGCCATAGCATCCGCCGGTCCCGCCCCTTCCTCCAAGTCAAGAACAATCATTGTCGAGATGGCCCGGGTAGTTTGCCCCTTAGACATTGAGACCGTCTTCGGCCTCTTCGAAGGTTAAAGCTCTGGCCTTTGAGGAGCCTTCATTTGGAAGGCGGACGAACAAAGGGACAAGCCTCAGCCATCTCTGCATCAACCACGAGACGAGTCAAATAAGAATTAAAGGGAATAAAGAAGGGTAGTTAGAAAGTTCCTGTTAAGGACAAGTCCAAACCCGATTCAAAAGGACGCTCATATTGGAGAAGCCTCTTCTAAGACCTTTGCTCTGGACTCGGCGCCTTCAAGTCTTTGATCCGAGCTAGAGTGTCGACTCCAAGACTCGGCCTTCGCCCGGGAATATTTGTCAAACGTACACAGTCAGACTCAAAGACTTAAAATTATGGGAAGATAGAGAAAAAAGTGCACGTCGAGTCACCTGCTTGGGAGAACACCTGTGGAACGCGAGAGTTGATGGGCCAAGGCTAGGCAGTCCCCTAGCGACCACACGCCCAGAACCACCTATCTATCCAATGCTTATTGAAAGTATGAGGGTCGGTTATCAAAGGTTTGCCCTTATTCTGTCAAGCACATAAAAAATATCAGTTGGGCTGCTGTTGATTCGGCCGTACTTGGAATAGGTAGAGAAACTCATCGACGGTTAGTGGGGTCTGTTCCATCTCAGTCCACAACACTGCACATCCGAACAAGTTCCTCCACCCATTCGGAATTATCTGCTCAGGCGCTATTCGAAGTCGGGAAAGCAAATCTCGAGTTATCCCTTGAAGGGGCAGACGCAAGTCATACTGCAAAGTGACTTGAAAAATCGCAACCATCCTAACAGGAGGGCGGTTAGGTAATTTATTCGGGAGAGGGAGGCGAAGAATGACTGAGTCTGGGATATGGTACCTGGCCTTGATCTTGTCCAGTTTTGCCTCGTATAAAACTGAGGGAACAAGACCCTTTCGCTCGTCCTCAGCCTCCTCTCCCTCGGCTACTGATTCAACAACATTCACCGATTTTCAGTCAGCGGCTGATTCACTAACTCCTTCGGTCATCTCATTCTCTTTCTCCTCTTCTTTCTCCTTAGGAGGATTAGGCCTGCTAGGGGCAGTCGCCAACAACGCTCCTTTGCGAGATGAACTCACTGGAGTTGGACGCTCCCCTGAAGATCTAGCCATCCTTTCGGAGTGCTGGAAAGCAACATTGACATCTACAACCATCTTCACCAATAGCGAAGGTGATTCCAAAACGTCCCAAAAATGTCTCGCTTCACCACTGGATGCTCCCTCCCAGGTGCTCAAGGATCCTTGCATTGTCACTATAATTGAAAATAAAAGGGAGGGAGAGAGTTAAAAACTCACAGGAGGCAGTGAGAGTGGCTAAGAAAAAGGAGGAACATGTGAACAGAAGACAGGAATGGCGAAAAGAGCAAAATTGGTAGAAAAACAGTGGAAACGAAAATAAAAAACGCGCGCGGAAATTGCAAACCTGTGTCTCGATCTCCCTTTTATAGTCTTGCCACGTGGCAAGTGAATTTATGGAGGAGTTGAGTTGATGCCTGCTACGACTCCCTCGCCCGACACGATGCGTGCTTCAGGCGACGCTAACACTTTTTTTGCTACGTGTCTGGCTCTCATAAGGCGAAAAGACGTCCTGGCAGCTTCCCACTCGTGTGGCCTCGATCAATGAACCGGTGCATGTTCTGAACGATATAGAACGCCTGCAAGCAATAAATGCTCCATCATAAAGTCAGTCCTAGCTTAAGTCGACTCAACAACTCTCTACTCCTTAGCGTCAACAAAGTTGATGCAAAGAGTAAGGGTGCTTACTGTTGGGAAAAAATAATACAAGTCTAGAGACTCAGCTATGGAATGAACCAACTCTACTGACACTGCCCGAGATCCCGAGACAACAACCTAACCGAGACACGCATGCCCAAAGCCTAAAGGAGTGACTTAGCTCGACTCTCAAGGAACCGTCCTGAGCCATAAGGCAAGGAATTTGTAGAAAGATCCTGGCATTAAACAGAGGTGCACGAAGTTGGCTTGACAAACGAGGTAGCAGCATCCAAATAGGCCGACTAAGGCCTAATGCTCAGAAGCCACACAACCAGCCATAAAACTGACCTATCCTTAAGTCGGTTACAAAGTCGACTATCAGATTAAGAAGGCGAACTAATTATGGATCGATCTCGTCTTATCTGACAGAGGGCAAGTAGCTCAACATTTTATAGCCAGCCGAGACTCGCTTATCAATATAATTGGCCAGGCCCAATCGGTAAAATCTGCCGAGAAAGGAAGAAACGGTGTAAAGAGAAATACCTTCTCGAAAATCTAGGAAGAAGATCCCCGATCCCGAGGATTTCAGGATCGGTTGGAGTCCAAAACTGGATTGGCATTAAATCTCCAAGATATCCAAAAAAGAATCTTGGCACGATCGGATCCTCCCCTTCCTATAAATATAAGAGACTTCAAGGGTGAAAGGTACGCAAAAAATACTCTCTCTAAAACCCCTTCAATAAGGTCCTCACCCTGA